>JAOVVB010164852.1:0-11551 GCA_028570985.1 Heterobranchus longifilis | reverse complement strand
TGCACTCTGTTTCTCCAACGTGCCCCTCGTTATGCCTCTTAATTACTGACTGCACAGCTCCATGTGCTCAACAGCGCCATTGCACATTTCGCCACACGAGGGCAGTGCTACACGAGTCAGTCAGTCAGAAATTATTATTCACATTACACACTGTACAAAATATTTAAAGTGACCTACATGCATTAATGTTAAGTTAATTTATGTACACTTTACTTACAGACTGCTGTACAGAAGAACATACTAACATACAGCATACTGTGAGAGGACTGCATATAAAGTTGAGTGCTTCGCTGACATTTCACAGGAATACATTATTTTTTTTGCTCAGCACGCAGCCAGTGGGTAGAAAAACTAAAGCCAAAGAAACAAACACAAGAAAAGCAGCTTCTACTGTAACAAGGCTACATATCTGCTGTATTGCTTTTCATTTTTGTGAAAGACACATTGTTTTGGCTTGTACCCGAGTCGGATGGGGTTTGAGTGTACAAATAATCGACTGTTCGTTCTTTGGCGTAAGCCTGTTGTATTTGTGACAGTTTGTGCATGCGTGGTTTGTTAGACGACTTAACAGGACGTAAATAAAGGCAACAGCCAGATGGACCAACAGACCACCGTCTCTCTCCTCTGTTAAACTGACTTAGTGTTCATATAAAAGGATCGGAACGACGCTCTGCCACTTTTTTTCTCCAAGTGAGGAAATAGAATATTCGCAGTTTGCATAATCCAGTTGAAACTCATAAACATTTTTTTAAGCGTTTGAAGATCTGATCATCACTAAAGCGTATGTGATGCAAGAGAGCCAATGAAAACAAATGCAATGGTCAAAGTTGGTCTGTGAAAAAAACATTCCACCTGAAAAGTTGCACAGTGAGTCAAAACATTGTTTTCTTCATCTATACATGTAGCTAGCTAACTGCTAACTAGCAAAAATGGAAAGAATGGATGTTTTGAATGCGGCTTCATTTGCTCAACACAAAGAAGTAAATGAAATCATTCACACAAACTGCTTGCGTTTATTCACTGATATTACTTAATGCCACACTAATTACAACATACTACATGCATGGTATCACCTGAAACTAATGTTACTGCACATGGCTGACTGCCATGTAATATTCTCAACATTCAATTTCAATTTAATTCAATTTATATTGCGTCAAATCAGAGCAGAAATGATCTCAGGGCACCTTTCATACAGAACGTCTAACATTTGATCATGTGGTCAGTTATAGTTGACTAACGTATGTAAACTTGCCACCGTATGAACCGCGGTTACACAACCTTCAAAAAGAGCCACAACTGTGTGTGCACACACAGGTGTGCTCTGATACTTTTTAAAAGTTTATTACATTTATTTACATTAGGAACAATGTAAAAACAACATTAATCTAAAAGAAAAGAGAAGATATGCTTTGTACCAGATTTAACTACGACAGCTATTTTCCATCTGTCGTCTCTGAGCAAAACAACTGAGCAAAACCGATCATCTCTATAACTGGGCCAACAACGCCCACGCAGGTGTATGCACACACGCACGCAGCATCCACAAATACATCAAATACATCAAATACTACATATGTACAGGTAAACAAGTCAAGTAAGCCCTCTGACTAATGCATGCTAACTATGCTAACGACATATCGGAAATGTGCAACAACACTAGATATCAAACAAAAGCCAGAGACTGTGTCGCATTAAGTTGCTGTGAGCTGTAAATTGACCATTTCTAAGCAGAAGGCAGAAGATATCGTTATCTCGGAGTCTCTCCTCCTCCGGACAGCTGCCTCTGTGATCCGAATCTTCAACCCTACGCTGTTTTCTAAACCTAAATCCACGAGCGATTGTCTGGGTCTTGGTTTTATAATGATGATTCTCCATGCTGTGTGACTAATATGTAAGCTTCTATAATCTCCCCAGTTGAAATGTGTTTCCCCTCTGTGTGTGTGTGTGAGTGTGTGTGTGTGGGTGTGGGTGTGTGTGTGTGTGTGTGTGTGGAGAGAAGAAGAGCAGCGAGGTTAGAGTGCACATGTATCTGTGTAGTAAGAAGAGGAGGAATGTATACTAAGTGGTAATGCAGACTGCTGCCAAGAAAATGACATTAACACCCAGACCTTATCAAGGACACTGTCAGCAACTGTCTCTCTCTCTCACACACACACACACACACACACTCTCACACAAACACATACACACAAACGTGCACACATCCAGGGAGAGACAGACAGAGGAGGGGGGGGGGGGGGCATTATCTTGATGAAACAGTGCTTGATACAGTAGCCTGAGCCAACCCCAACACAGCTCTGCTTTCTTTTAATGGAGATTACACAGTCGAGGTCCAGCCGGAGCTCATCTTGTTTAACACTGCACACAACTACATCACCGTGTGTGTGTGTGTGTGTGTGTGTGTGCGTGTGTGTGTGTTTGTGACAAGTGTGCCTGATCTAATATGCTGCTATCTCCTCACACATCAGCCGTCGTGACTGCACACCGTCTGACCCCTGATCTGGCAGCCAATCAACATCTCCCAATCTCGCTGACCAATGAGAGCACACACACATCAGTGGAGCCATTAGTCCGCCATCGCAAGGTCTACAAATTACATGGACGATTCGGGGGTTGTATTAGCAAATATGTTGTTGCCAATATCTGCAGGATATGTAATTCAGAGTGGGAGGAATCTGAGGGGGTGTTTCCTGTCAGCACAGTCGTCAGAATAAAATGTTGGCATCGTACGTTTCTGCAAACCACCGATATGTTACATGTGTGTCTTTCATACGCATCATATCCACATTTCTAAAGTGATGTAGTTTAGATCATATGCAGGGTTCAACGTTAAGGTTTTTTTTTTTTCCATTTGCCCAGTCGGACAAGTGGGTCAGAAATCTGCTTGCCCAGAGTCCATTTTTACTTTCCCCTTGCTTTATTTATTAGCGGTTATCAAATAATAATTCCAGGGACTATACGGACGGAAAATAGCATTTTAGCTATAACCTGGTGAAATACATCTCTCTTTGTTTTATACAAAGTTATGTTTTATTGTGCACTGTCCCTGTCTAAATAAATAAAGCTAAAAAAGTAACAACAAAGACTAAAGTTAATTGTCAACTCTCAATAGAGGTGAGAAAAAATTCTTTAGGGCTCTTCACTTTTTTCACCATCCTGCCGAAAGCGTCCTGAAATAAATGTGGACCGTCCCAAATTTAAAATATTTGTTTTTCTGTATCATCATAAGTTAAAATCATTCAAATTGTCCTTTAACATAAACGTAAATAAAATATCATACAAATGATTAGATGATCAATCATAAACCTTTTTATTCACCTTTTTAAACTAGATGTAAATCAGTCAGATTTGTTATTTATAATTTGCATGTTTGTTTTGATTTTGATGTTAACTAAGTGAAATTAAAATATTATTTGTGTAAAAAGTAGCATTTGGTCTCATTTATATACATATGGAATATGATGCCGTGTGCCAAACAAGCTTTTGCAGAGGGCCCCCAGAAAGTTAGATACGGCCCTGCTAGCTGGTGTGACTTGACTTGCCCAACGTGGCATTTTACTTGCCCCGGGCAACTGTGAAATCCTTATTGGTGAGCCCTGGTGTGAATATATTTGTCATCAGGAGGAGGAGGGGACGGTGGATGGTGTGAATCCTGGGCGACAGCAGGAGACCACTGTTCCAGACCAACAAAACCAGGTAGCCCCTTTTACGGACCGCAGGTGAAAACAGGCACACGGCACCTATTTGGCTGTTGACACCCCCCCAGCTCTGCCTCCCTGGAGGATAAACAGCAGTGGGGAGGAGGTGTTGGACGAATGGGTCAAACACAGGACTTCACCAAGGAGACCCATGAGAAATCTATTTTTACACTTAGCTGACTCACTATTGTCACAATTGTTTTAGGTTTAGGAAACAGAAGTGGGTGTAAATAGCATTGTTGGCTATCACACACATTTAAGATACTTGTACTTTACCTGCCACTTTATGTTTGTACTCCACTACAATTCAGAGGATATTGTACTGTTTACTTCACTACATTTATGACAGCTTTACTAAGTTACTTTACTAATTACAATTTTTGCAGACAAAACATATGAAAAACTTGTAACAGGACGAGGTGTAAAGCTAGTATGTGGCAGGACCGTGTGTTGTCAGTGTGTTTGTTGTGTCCAAGTTATAAGAGATAGTCAGTGTTGTGTATAATGTGTAATCTGTTAGTGGTCCCAGTAATATTTGTTTGTTGTTTACTGAACTGACTGTTGCGCTGAATCATTTTGAAAGAGCAACAGCCAATGAGAAGCTGCAACTCCTCTGATGTCATCAACCACATTGACCAATGGTGTGACTTCATCACTGACACCAACTCAGCCACTCACTCAGAGACAGACTTCCCCCTTTATAGGGCTGGCTCCCTGCTGCGGTCCAGCCAAAAACATAACATCTATGTTTTCATGTAGATTAACTACCCACCAGTATATCTAATTTATCTATATTGACAGATAATTAATTGGCAACTACTTTGAGAATTGTTTGTCATATTTCATGGTCCTAGCTTTACAAATGGGAAGATTTGTTGCTTTTCCTTTTAATTATTTTATTTTTAATAATTTAGAGGTTTTTACAGTGTGGTGTTAGTATTTTTTACTTGATAAATGATCTGAATACTTCCTCCAGTGACAGCATCTGCCCATTTATTTTAACAAGTTATGTTAATTAAACCAGTGATTTTTGTTATTTACATTGATTACATAACTCAGGTAACAAACGTCCGTATTTTAACCCAAACCACAATGTTTTTCCTAAACTTACCACCGAGTTTTGTTGCCTAAATTTAAGTTTTGTTTGAATTCATGAAAGCGACCGTAGTGATATATCCTGAAAGTGTATTTATACGCTTCCCCATGACATCACGTTGATATCCGCTACATGTGAAACCTACAAATGTAACATATCTGTGGTCTGCAGAAACGTACAATGACGACACTGTTGTTCCTGCTCTTCTCACTTGTATTTCCTGAACTGCATTAAGTCCAGTCAGAGGAGCACTGCTCCTGACAGCCTGCTTTTCCTACTTTGGTTTTTAAAATATCTTCTTAAATTTACTTCCAGGTAGCGTTTAAAAAGGTCCCGTCTCTTAAATTTAGCATTCTGAAAACCTGCAGAAGCCCCGAGTCGAGACCTGAATAATTCGTAGACCTTGTTCTCGCGATTGCTCTCTGTTGTACCACACAGTTCTTCTTTAGTCCCTCCTAGTTTCTTCTTTCTGTGGCATTGTATAGGTTCAGATCATACATACCTCCTTGTCTACATATTTTCTTGCCCGGTTTCCTGGCACATTCCTTGGATATTCTTTTGACTGTAAAATGAATAAAAAACTAAAGAATAACATGGAGCCCCTGGACGCGCAACGCACACAGGAGCTGGCATGCACACGCGCTCACACACGCACACGCACACGCACGCACACACACACACACACACACACACACAGCTGACTGACTGAAAAAGAAAAGGGAAAGGGAGAAATAAAGACAGAGGGACAGAATGAAACACAGCAGCCCAATCAGCGCAGTATTCAGTCTATCAGTCGGCCAGCAGTCATTCAGCCAGTCAGCCAAATCAGTCGCTGATGATCATGACAACGACTGTCTTGTTTAATGAACTGGAGCCATTGTGGAGCGGGACAATGGCCGATGATGAGCTACAGACGTGAGGGAGGGGCGAGTCCGCCGGGGACGCCAAATAAGACGATGAGGAGAAAGAGCAGCCTGCTCTCACCACGTTATTTTTTTTTTGCTTTTCTAGTGTCATTTTACGGCACCGGGCTTTCAACTGTAAACCTAACATTACGGCTGAACGATTCTGAAAAAGTATCTAATTGCAATTATTTTGACTAATACTGCAATTGCGATATTAGAGGGAAGGATCATTTTTATGTAGTTGTTCTTATTTTTATTGAAAAACATATTAAAATGATCACGGTGTGATTTTTGCGAGGATCTGTACCAAACAAACATCCCTGCAGCACCACAATATTTAATTTAAAATGGTGTTTTGACACATTTCGCTTTCAACAAATATTGCACCTCCTGTGATTTGAAAATTGCAGTCAGCCATATTGTGATTTCAATAAGATTTTGATTAATTGTTCAGCCCTACCTAACAGTGTCAGTGTTAGACGCTCAGGGAAACTGCTCTGGAAGTGAGGAGACGTAGTATAAAGATGAAAAGTCTGTTTAGGGCGGGCAGGAGGGACAAACAAACACAGGACTTTGACCCAGGAGACCACAGTTTGTGTCCCATGTGGGACGGGAAAACTGGAAAACCTGGACATTTAGAGACTAGTTTTCCAGTCCTGGAAACACCTAGAAATTGATTAAAATGACCAAATATACAACATTAATTTTGGTTATTTATGTTGATTATATAACTTATGTTTATTACGTAAACAACTAACCCTAACCCTGTAAGTTAATTCACGTAACAAACGTCCTTATTTTAACTCAAACCATGTTTTTCCTAAACTTAGCCACCTAGTTTTGTTGCCTAAACGTATGTTTTGTTTGAATCATGGATGTATTAGAAAACCTGGATACCGGATCCCAAAATGGTGCCTATTCAGTTGAATGAGAAATGCTCGCTTGGTGCATAAGCCAAAAAAGTTTCCAGGCTTCTGGGTTTATTTTCGCGCTTTTCTTGATTTGAGGAAGGTTTTACAAATATAAAAAGTCCATGGATTAAAAATTGAGAATAGAAAGAGTGATCATGGAGCTTGTTTGCAGTTGGAGGTGTCCTGTCAACAGTTTTACAGATGTTTCTTTTACAATGGAGGTCTATGGAGAAAATGCTTTCTGGGCTGCAGGGGGATTTTTCGTTGCAGTACCGCGAGTGGCCACTGGAAAAAAAATGCTGCAAGGCTGAGCAGCGGCACCGTATCCAGGTTTTATTATACATCCATGGTTTGAATTCACAAAACTGCGATCGTAGCTTTGCATGTAAAAAGTGCCGTCAAGGGGTCCTGAAAGCATCCGTGTGTGACGAGTTGCGTAAAATGACACGTGAAATGTTACATGACGCGCGAAACACGTGGCGTGCTATTTATACGCAACAGGAAGGTGGAGGAAGGATGGAAAATGGAAGGAAGAAGATGCAGGTAAAAAAACGAAAAGAGGTCTAATTGGCCGCAATTGATGCCACCCACACACACACACACACACGCATGAACACTGTTCTCTCTTTCACGAAAGCACTCACACACGCATGTACTATAAGCAGTGTCATGCACATTAAACATGCACAAGGTCATGCGTTCCCTCTACAGACAGACAGACGGACGGACGGACAGACAAGGACAGAGACAGACAGAAACAACACACCCTTCTCTCTCCCAGAACGTTGTGGGTTCAATCCATCTGCCCCGCCACCCGCCACAACCACCCCGCCCCGGGGCCCGCAGGCGAACTCACCATCCTCAGTGGGGACGTAGATGTTGACGTAGAGGCAGTCCTCGCTCTGGTCCTGGACGTACGTGGACACCACGTCCATGCTGTTGGTGAACCACACCGGCAGCATCACGTCCGGCAGCCGGCCCTCCACGATGCTCTGGGGGCACACGGGTGCAAAGTGCGTGGCGTTGCGGATCTCCGGCCACGACGCCGGCGGCTCCGGCGGCTGAAAGCGGCGCTCGCCGGTGGGCGGAGCGGCGTACGGGACGCCCAGAAACTGCACCACGGGACCCAGGATCTCGTTGTTGAGCTCCTTCTTGACGCCGCGCAGCTTGCCGTACGTGGTGGTGACCACCGGGTCGTTCTCGTCGAGTTTCTGAGCCGACACGGCGGCCGGAGACGCCTGCAGCAGCAGCAGGATGCCCAGCCATGTTAGAGAGGACACCCACCGGCTGCTGCGTGAGGATCCTTCGAGCCTTACGGTTCCCATCATCCTGCGAGCACTCTTGGCAGTCTGAAGTAGCCGACACCCGGTCCTCGAATGGGACATCGCCGCTACTCCTCGTTTTCAACTTGTTCGTCCTCTCGTGTCCTTTCCCAGTAGAAACTCCTTATTTTCGATCTCTCACTTACGCCATGCAGATGCAAACACAAACACACGATCACACTAGAAATCCCATTCACACACAGGCATAAGTACGCGGGTAACTCCGGAGCAGAAGTTGGTTGCTAATGATCCGTTTTAAAATCCAGGCAGTGCAAACCATCCGGTGGAAATGTAGCAGCCATCAGTTTCCTACAGCTTCGTGAAGGGAAATGGGAGAAAGTATTCCTCACAGTATGGAAATATATTCCTCAAAAAGGTCCTGCCGACAACCACTGCGACGAAGAAGAAAACGACAAAGATGTCATCTTCACGCTCCACTTCTCAGAAGGTCGACGAGGGTTTCCATCATTCGGAGGCGACCGCCATGGATGGCAGCAGGAGGAGCAGCGGTTGTCGTGGTTATACTCGGAGCAGTTCGGTCCGGTCCAAAGTCTGTCCCCTGCAACACAGAAACACAGTAACAATCAGCATTCACACAAAGAGAGGTCATGTGATTCTCAATTCAACATACAAAGGTGCCATATTGCAAGAAGTGAGATTTCCATGTATTTTTTTTAATATAAAGCAGGTCTCTGTGTTATATAAATACTGGGAAAGTATCAAAACACTCAGTCCACGGAGAAATGCACACAGCCTGTATTCAGAAACTGTCAGGACTTATGTAAGGTTGTGATGTCACAACTATACAATATACAAGGTGTTTTTGGACCAAACAGTTCCCTGAGAGGAACTGCCCACTGGAGAGATCTCCCCGGAACATTTTTCTTTAATTTTGTTTTGTGGTGTCTGTTGTTTACACGGCTAAAAGGTTGTAGTTTTTTGGCTGTGTTTGACCAATCAACATACACTGACGTCACTCAGGGTTCCTCTTGTACCAGGAGAGTACCTACTCTGAAATAGGAGCCAAAAAAGTCCCTCAAAACAGTGTTCTAAGAAATACAATTAGGGATGCACTGATACCAATTTTAGTACAAGTACTTACATTTACTTGGGTACTTGCCAATACGAGTACTAGGGTTGGATATTGTTTTTTTGTTTTTTCAGAACAGGTGGTGGTGCTTAAACGGTGCCTGAAAGAATTCTTTAAAAAAATAGGCTCCATGGTATCAAGTGTGATATAACTGCTATATTATGTATTATTATGTTTTCCACACCGACTTCAGGGAAGCACAAGGATTTTACAGTTCTGTTCTTTCTCCATTGTCTTCAACTCCAGCAGCAGCCGTGGTGTCTCAATACTTTGCTAGTGGTGGTAAGCTAACTGTTAGCTGCTGACTTCTGCAGGTGTTGTTTAGCTTTAAGCTTTTTAACCGTGTTCAATTCAGCTATTAGCTAACGGTAGGCTAACGTTACCTGCTGCCAAGTACGTACACAACCTTAGTTTGCAGTCTGCGCTACTTTTGTCATCGTTTATCTTAAAATATTTCCCCACTGCCTGAATTGCTGCTCCTCTGCCTCATGCTCTGCCTACCCGTTCAACTGACGAGAGGTGTATCACGTTATGAGCACAGTATCGGACCCTATACTGATACTGGTATCGGTGCATCCCTAACTACAATCCTAGGTCTTGTGCTGTGGACACATAGTTATTCCGGCCCGAAAACACCCATAGGTAGATAGTGTCGATACAGTGCCGTTACAGTGATTCCACTGACCAATCAGAGCAGACTAGGTTTTTTCAGGAGGGGGTCTTAAAGAGATGGACGCTAAAACGGAGCGTTTCAGACAGAGGGTGAATACAGGTACATTCAGACAGACAGGATGAGAAAAATAATGTGTTTTTTGAACATTAAAGCATGTAAATATGTTCTAGTAGAAACCGAGAATACAAGTATGAACCTGAAAATGAGCAAAATATGTCCCCTTTAAAGCATCAACAATTAGTAGGAGGGCCATTTGATTTGTGTTGTACCCATGTGCACAAACATCAATCAGTGTAAGAGGACAGAACATCTATTTATAGCACATGACAGTAGCTTGTATTGCAGCTTAACACGCATCAGAATGCTCCCTGGTTGTGGTGGAGTTTATCCTACAGATTAATTTTATACCCTAACCCTTAATGCTGTCAGTGTGACACTCCGTGTTAGTAAGAGGGGAGAGTTTTAGCAGAGAGCCATAGACTTGGATGCATACCGGCAGCAGCAGTAAGACTTAGAATAAAAGTAGATTTTATGACAGGTTTGGAAATGCCAACGCTCAGTGCTAATGTAAGAAGTAGTGTGCCCTTTATGTAGCCACGCAGACAGTCAGGTCAACGTGTTGGATGACTTGCATGCAGGAGACCAGACTTTTCCTTTAATAACCAGTGCACAAAATGTCTTAAGTTAAGATTTTCCTGTCTGAGTTCAGGTTTCCTTAAAGAGCCCCTCTGGTGAAAATGTTAACATGTCTATATGGTGTTTTTCAGTTGTTACAAGACATATGAGTGAAATGAGCAGTCAGCACCACGGCTGAGAATTTCTGCCTTCAAACTGCAGTGTGCCAACAACAGTCTGAAACATCTGGATTCAGACAGACAGGTTTTATGACATCACATGTCTGAGGAACCAATCAAGTCACTGTCTATGGAATAACCCAGCCACAAGTGACATGTGGCTCTCTTTTCTTAGGAGAGTAGATGTAGAACTTATTGTGGTAAAACCATGTTAAACAAAATATTAATCATAGCAGAGTATTTTTACATACTTTAAAGATGTCCTCCCGACACATTTTAAAGTATGTAAAAATACTCTGCTATAATATTTTGTTTAACATGGTACCCCACAAGAAAAAAAGAAAAAAAATCTGAAAAGGGGCTGGAAGCACATCTACTCTTCCCCCTCATTAAGAAATTTTGGATCTGGCCTCAAGCCCCGCCCACCAGCGTTGCCATAGTTACGCTTGTAAAACGATGATAAACAATGACAAAAGTAGAGGAGACTGCAAACTAGGGTTGTGTATGTACTTGGCAGCAGGTCACGTTAACCTACCGTTAACTAAACTAAAAAGTTACTTATCACAGTAACTTTTTCATGGACATAACCAGTAATTCAGTTTTTTAACTGAACTAATTACTATTTGTCAGCAACCAGCACAACACTGCAGATGATGCAACACAACATGCATGTGTTATTGCTGCTGGCGGAGGACAAGAGAAATATTTATTTTTGTTTTGTGAGAAAACACAAAAAATATGCAAGAGAGTGCAAAACTAGGTCTTTTTCTCACATCTAAAATATGTGTCCCGATTCAGGGCTCCAGGAATCATTTTGTTTAATTAGTCGCCATTTGTTCAAAGCAGCCAACTGTTAACTGCAATAAATAAAAATATCAATCAAGGAGAGAAAGAATACGATCTGTTTTAACATTTAAAAACCATGTAGAGGGAACAAAGTGCACGATAGAATAAACACATCAAATATATAAAGTGAGGTTAGTGAAAAAAATCTGCTGAGACAAGGATGTGTGTGTGTGTGTGTGTGTGTGTGTGTGTGTGTGGCTCATCATCCCCATG
>JAOVVB010164832.1:0-11551 GCA_028570985.1 Heterobranchus longifilis | reverse complement strand
AGTACTGATGGCGGAGCGGTTTCCTGAGGAAATACCACAGACTCTCAGACACACTAGATACGGACTGCAGCCCAGTTCAACTAATTTATATTCACACTGTATTCTAGATAGCTCATATTACTTAGGATAAGCTGTTTATGGATTATGATGAATAAACATTACATTACCAAAAAACCAACCTCAGGAAACATGTACATCACTGGATGCCAGGTAGACTACTTAGGGTTTATTATAGAAATAAGCTCATGTGCTGTTTAAATGCAAATGCACCTAAATGCTGAACATCATCAGGATATTGTTGTTGTATTGTGCTAGTACACTTAATGGAGATTAATGCAGTTGATTTAACAATCGGCTAGAGGTAGAATGTCGGATCAATATGAACTCTTCGACTGGAGCTGATACATCATACTGTCTTTAAGCTGCACGGACTAAAATTCTGCAGCTCTGTAATCGACTCATCTTTCTACAACATTCCCAAAAATGTGACCTAATGAGCCTGCATTTTTCTACAACAGAGAAAAATAATTACATTTCTGTCAATCTCTCCTTTGTGCCAGAACAATAGGATTCAGTGTTGGTGCCCCAGAAGTGTGCGAGTCAGTTGCTCTCCACAAGAGCACTGATCGACAATTTCACGGCCGATAAATTCCTCCATTGTGACGGCGGACACCATCAAAGCTCTATTTTCGCCCTCATGCTATTTCACACTCAGCCTCAGTCCCTCCTTAAGTTTTCATCATCCTCATCGTATCACTTTGAAGGCATAAGAGGATGATGTGCTACCTTCTGCTAAAAAGACACAGCAACATGCCAGATAAGAAAAGGTGACTATTCGTGTCTGCGATTTGCTCAAAAGCGATTTCAGAGAAAGTGTGCATTCTAGTGCAGCCCTGTTATTCCTTGAATGATGTACAAAGTACATCGTATTTTTGAACTTCATTAGGTGAAAATTATTTCAACCTTTTCCTTTGTGTTTAATGCCGCATTTCCACTGCATGGATCGGCTCGACTCGACTCACTTTTGGTACCAGGTGGTTTCGTCTATTTCGTTTTCCACTGCAGATAGTAAACCCTCAGTGTAGGCGGGATTCCCAGCTGCTTATCTTCAATGCAACACTTGCTGGATCCTTTCATCAGCAACAGTGTTGTTGTACAGCGTAGTGTACGGCGTAGTTTTGCGAGCTGTCGTTTTTTAAAATCTGGGGCGAGTGAATACAAAAATTAGCGGTAGCTTGGCTATTTAAAAATGGCGAGTTTGTGCAGGATGTCCTGTGACGCGCTAGTGACGGTTCTCTCTGACCAATCAGTGGTCTGCTCAGCTGGTTTGGAAACTCGACCGAGGTGATAACAAAAAAAGTACCACCAGGTACTATCCACAACTTCTGCTAATGGAAAACCAAAACAGAGTGATTTGCAGTGGAAATGCAGCATAAGAGTCTAGAGCCATGCTAGCTGTACTGTCTGTCAGCATGCTAACATTCTCACAATGACAGATAACATGCTGATGTTTAGCAGGTAAATGTCACCCTCATGGTGGCACTACAGGAAAAGTTAGGGGATCATTAAAGTGTATAGGATTCATCCTCCGGGATCCATAAATGTCTGTACAAAATGTCAAGGCAACCCATCTAATAGAAGCTGCAATGTTTGTGGATTTCTGGACCAAAGTGGTGGATCTATCGACTAATACTGCCAACCCTAGAGCCATGCAGCTAAAATTACCAAACATTAGTTTCAGCATTGCTTCTTTCAATTCAAGAAAAAAAAACGTGGCACAGGATCTCTTAACATTTGGCCTAGAGGTGTGATGCGTGTGTGTGTGTGTGCGCGTGCGTGCGTGCGTGTGTGTGGATGCATGCATTAAAGCTGTGCAGCTGGACATTTGTGTCGCCTGTGAACACTGCTTGACCGTAGATCAAACAAACAGCTCGGCCCTTTCTAGTGTGAATGAACAATAGGCTAAATAAACATACTATGCTTTGATTTGACATATTTTGCTCCTCTCGCTCGGTGTCACAGCACAAAGCATCACAAGCTAGTCTGTTAGCTAACTTACAAAAACATAACAAGGCATGACTTGGCTCTATCGACTCTGCACAGCCCCGCTGTGACTAAATGTGATATATTGTGGTTTCTGTAGAGAGTTCAGTGGGTATTCATCTCACAATCATTGCAGAAAATCAAAGCAACACAAGGAATCACATGCCTCTCCTCTTAGCATCGGCCCACGCCTTTGCCTTAGACACAAAACTGGCTTATTTTTATTACTTAAAAACACAAATATCCCTACTTATGTGCTGGATGTATCTGTGTGTTTGGCATCATTCTGAAACATGTCTAGCTTGAACGGTGTCCGGCCAAGCAGAGACACTGGCTGTGATCCAGTCAGACCTTGGCACAATCAAACAGTGGGGAGACCAGGCATTGAAGAAGTCTCTTATTGATTGGACCTTTAAAAAGCAGACACAGAGCTGTTTCCATTTGTCTTTGCACAACAAAACCGTAGTCCCTTATTCCCCCTGGCCGAGCCGTAATTTAAACCCCTCTGTGTCAGGACCTGACTTGTGGCGAAAGCAGTCAGTATTCAGGTTTGGCTTTTTCTGCTCAGTGACCCAGCTCACTGAGCTCTAGCTGTCAGACTCGCTCATACAGACACATGCAGACCTCTGGAATTTTAGAGCACGAACAAAGAATGTGAACATTTCAGTGTTTTTAAATTTCTTTAAAAACTATGGAACGAGAAATCATTAAGACAGAGAGGCACCAGAATGAAAGAAGAAAATTCAGCACTGAATGGGAGAAAAAAAAGGATGAATTAAGCAGTGCTGCATGCATCTCGCTCTGCTCCCTCCTCCTCCCTGTTCTCTTCTCATCTTTCTCCCCCTCTTCCTCACATGAGGTCTCTGCTGCGGTCTTCACCAGGACTCTCTTTCTTTGTGCATCGCTCTCTCTTCTCTGCGTGTATTTCTGAGCGTCTCCCAAAAAAAACACACGCTGATTTTTAACAATTTTTATTTTTTTATACCACGGTTGTGCAAACGTCGACAGCCAAAAGAAGAAGAAAAAAGATTCGTGTCTGATCAAGGTCATTTCTGTTCTGTTGCTACATACTGTTAATGCAGGTGAACAGCTCATGTACTGGCCAACCAGAGGCTGAGCCACTTATTCCAGGCAAGCTGTGTCACTGTGTGAGGGGTAAAGCTGCCTTTATCTCACTGTTAGCAGGGCAAAATGCACGATGATAAGAGTGTGAAGAAAGGTTAAACCAAAGCAGTGCTATGAAAGGAGTGGTGTACATTCATTTTAAAAGATCACAAAGAGCAACATGGCACACTATCCATGTACTTTAGCACAAAGTAATCTAATCATAATAGTGCTTCAAATCAAAATGTTTAAAATCTGTTCAGTCAACTGAGAACCTACTGACCGGAATATGAGGAGTGTTTAAAAAGAAACAAGACGAGGTTGAAATCTAGTACGTGGCTGGACCGTATCAGTAAACAATAACACTGTCCACATCGGGCAGCTTCACCAGAAAGTAGCAGCTAAGCTAGCATTAGCATGAACAAGCTACGTGGTGAGTAAATTAGCAAAACAGCCTCAATAAATTTCCCGTTCAGTCAGAAATAACTGTCTTTACTCACGGTTCATCACACAACTGACATCACTTGATGCAGTAAAGTCCACTTTGCACTCCGTTTCTCCAACATGCCCCTCGTTATGCCTCTTAATTACTGACTGTGCAGCTCCATGTGCTCAACGGCGCAGTTGCGCATTTTGCCACAAGAGGGCAGTGCTACGCCAGTCAACAGCCTTTCCAACACACGAGTTCGACCAATGGTGTAACTTCATCAGTCAGTCAGTCAGTCAGTCAGTCAGTCAGTCAGTCAGTGAGTGAGTCAGCAACAGACTTTCCCATTTATAGGGCTGGTCCCCCAGCTTTGCTGCAATCCAGCCAAAAATACAGAACAGAGTAAAGCACACTTCCTGAAAACACACATCAGTAGCACTCCTCACATATCTGTTATCACAATCTCAAACAAAATACTGAGCTGGCAGAATTTCTTTCATGCAAACAAAGCAGGATGGCTCACTGTCTTCTCTGTTCTCAACTACAATGGTGCCATCTGTTGGTGGTGACTCACATACCTGCGGTGTGGAAGGGCAGGAGATAAAAATGTGTCCATGTTGCAGGAGTTGGTTCAGCTGAGGATCCAGCAGACCGGCACGGTTAACGTGGAGGTGGACAGCGTAGAGTCTGTTGATCTGACGCTGGCCCTGAAGGATGTGAGGGAGCAGTACGAAACTCTGGTGCTGAAGAACAAGCAGGAGCTTGAGAAATGGTTCGAATCTAAGGTGAGACGGGAGAGAAAATGTAAAACTGATGCTGACAAAAAGATTTTCAGATGTCATGAGATTCATTACATTGTGTGTGTGCGTGTGCGTGTGCGTGTGCGTGTGCGTGTAAAAAGGTGGCTCTTCTCCACAAGGAAATCCTAATAAGTACAACAGAGGTGAAGACATTTTACTCTGAGCTGTCAGAGATGAAGAGGACCTACCAGAGTTTGGAGATAAGTCGGCAAAGCATCCTCACAGAGGTACGCCATAGACTGACAGAATGCATAAGCACACTTTCACTGTGCAGGTTTAGCTGATCATACTTAGGGTAGGTTCACATATTTTCAGGCTCATACTTGTATGTTGGGTTTCTACTAGAACATGCTTGCATGCTTTAATGTCTGTCTGAAACGCTACATTTTAGCATTCATAAGCAAATAAACAGGGTCCGTACAGCGGAAGTCCTGATAGCTCATTTAAAGGCAGTTTCTGAATACGGGCTGTGTGCATTTCTCCGTTTTGATACTTTCAAAAGTATTTATACAGCACCTAGACCTGCTTTATAATTTAAAAAAAAGATTTTCATGTTCATATGAGACTGTTGTTTTAAGACAGACCTGAAAATGTGTGAACCTAACCTTATCATGAAACTATAACTTCATCATTTCTCATCTGGGCATTTCTTTTCTCTGATCGCACTCACCCGTCAATTTCCCGTCTGTCCTGCAGATCCAGTGCCTGCAGCAGAATTTGGAAGAAGTGAAGAGTCGATACAACAGTCAGCTCAGCCAGCTGCAGCGGACCATCAACCTGCTGGAGACAGAGATGCAGCAGATCAAAGTGTCCATCGAGCAGCAGCAAACCGAGTACAAGTTGCTGCTGGACATCAAGATGAGGCTGGAACTGGAGATCGCTGAGTACCGGAGGCTGCTGGACGGCGATATGCGTGAGAGGGGGCTGTATGAACAGAAAAAGTGAGTGTTTCATTTCCTTAAAGGAGCAATAGGCGAAATCATTTCACTGCTATATGTCACAGTTGTGCACTGCATGTAAACCAAAACAAAGCAGCTCAGCAGCCACTCCTCCCTGCCCTTTCCCCCTCGCTCGCCCTCCTCTCGTTCTCCACATCCGCCCCGCCCCCTTGTGAACGCTGCTCCCTGCTCTCTGCCTGCCGTTCAACCGGAAACAATATGGCGGTCGGCCGCTCCTACACTTTCTGTCATTCTGTTTAAACAAAGCCATCAAAATCTATTTCTGAAAACATTTTATGTGAGAAATAGGCAACGCCACTTCTGAATCTTGTTTTATTTTAGAGCTACATCGCCTCCTTTCATAGTTTCGTCGAAGTTTTGTGCGCCGGCCACATTGCGCTCTGTGCCATATCGCTTTCAAAATACGCGCTGCCCCTCCCCACTTGCTGTGGTATTTTATAAATGGGGAGTGGAGATTTACATGCACTAACATGCACAAGCAGTCGGACCGTCATGAAAAAAAAGAGGCTGAGAACAACACACAGAGAGGGCGTGTGACGTCACGAGTTCTTTACACCGTTTTGTTGGTCTCGAACAGTGATCTCCTGCTGTCTGCTGCTTGGCAGCCTCTCGCCCAGGTTATCCGCCATAAACCTTCCTCCTCCTGATAACAAACTCAGCTCATATACATGTGATCTGCCACTTTAGAAATGTTGATATGAAACGTAAAGATTTTATTCTGGCGACTGGCCTGGAAAATAAATATGGGAGTGTCTGTGTGCGCTATTTTTTTTTTTACCAAAAGCCAAAGAATATAACTACAGTATTTATGCAGAATAGAAAAATAGTTTTCAAGGACTTTCTTTTAATGTCACGCGGCAGTGTTAGGGGCGAACTATAAACAGAGAGAAGATGGAATGAAAGAAGCAGGACAAATGGTGTATGGAGGGCTGAAATGGAGTGAATCACCTTTTACAGGGTCCTGCCTCAGCGCTCCTGGGTGATTGAACAGATCAGCTGGGTTCAGCCTGACGGAGTGAAAGAGACAGAGAGAGAGAGGAAAACAGGAAGAGAGAGATTTGTCAGTACATAGGGATGTGATCCTCCTATTGTATTGTAGTAAATCATAGTGTGAACACCTGCAGGGTACAAGGTTGGGTTTACCCACACTGCCAAGGTGACGGTAAACCGTTAGAGGTCAAGTCATGTTCAGAGCACGAAACAAAAACGGCAAAATTCCGGAAATTAAGTAAAAACCCTCTGCCATTTGTAAATTGGTAAAATATGAGATGTGTTACTGCCTTGACCAAAACACCTTGATATGTCAAAAAGCTGAATTCCACGGTGAAAAGATAATATTTTAAAGCGTAATTCTAGTTGACCTTCCTTCATTTAAAAAGTCAAAGCTTTTGGTATCGTCTAGCTGAAGGTATTTCATCGCTGTCCTACGTGTTTCTAAAATTGAAAACAGAACAGCAAATTTAAAAAGTTTGCGAACACTTCAAAGTAATATTTCATGAGAACTAGCTCTGAAAACTGCTGTTAAATGGACTTTAAATTGACTTTTAACATGTAAATTTAAAAATATTCTCTGCAAAAGTTTCAATATCTCTTTATATATTGGATCTTAAGAACCTAAAAGCACCTCAATAATAATTAAAGAACAGGACTGTGGAGAAACCCCTACAAGTGAAAATAGTCTATTCATATTTTCATACTAGACTCAAAGAAGGTAAGATGTGGGATCCTTTATTACCTCCACCAAGGAGGTAGGTTTCTACAGTTACTGTGGTGTGTTCCTGATTTCAGCAGCTTTTCCTTCATTAACTTCTCACAGAACTTTATCAGAATTTATTATCATTGTGGGGTTTTGTTTTTGAAGCCTCTCGCTGTCTCTCGTGCTGCAGTACCACTCTCCGCCTGAACAATTACTGATGTGCCGGCAGGGGGGCGCTGTTTTATCAAAACACAACTATCACTAAAACCAATGGAAGGAAGCTATAAAAATATTTTTTGCGCAACATATCCTCCAAACCATACGACCATATTTGTTGTTTGTTCCTATTCTCTAATACAACCCATATGAGCGTTTTCCGTTGTTTTCCGTCCTCACCTAAACATCTGCTGTTTTAAACACGCCGTTGAAGTTGTAAAAACGGACATTGTTTCGGAAGATTTAGGTTTAGGCACCAAAACAACTTGGCACAGTTAGAAAAAAACCCATCATGGTTTGGGTTAAAATCAGTATATTTGTAAGGTTAACTCACTTCCGTGCAGACGTAAATTATGTAATCATGCACGTGACGTGGAACATGACGTAGTTCCGGTTGTTATGTTAAGTTAAAAATAACTCTGTTTCATTTTTTTTGTAAATGGGACACGGACACCAGTCTCCTTGGTGAAAGTCCTGTGTTTGTTTGACCAATCCACCTCCCCTACCACCCGCCCTGAGCATCTATCTCGCTCTAAATACACGTTACATGACTTCCTGCTTTGGTCCCATGATAATATCTGTGAACACTAGAGGGCGCCGCCTAACAATTAAATGTCAAACATGGGTCGTAATTACTGCTTGTACAAAATGGTGGCCTAGAGGCTAAGATGCGTACCACATAAACTGCAACATCCCTGATCTGAATCTGACCAGAGACCTTTATTGTATGTCACCCCCCCCCCTCACTTTCTCTCTCCACATTTACTGTGTGCCTCTCGACTGTGTAATATTTAATGTATCATATTTTTTTAAAGTGTGTTTTGTATGTTCTTCCAGTAATGAAAGCTTTTAAAATGTGCTCTCCTGCATAATCAGGGAGGTGTGAAGAAACAGAAGTTATGTTTGTTAGACGACACCAACAACAACAACAACAACAACAACAACAACAACAACAACAACAACAACAACAACAACAGAAGAAGAAGCGTGTATTTAGCATGAACAGTGATAACCACCCTGACTGAACAAAGGCCCTGCTCAGACCTAATAGCTTGTATCCAGATGTATCGAGATTGTGTCCAGATCCATTTCAGATGGCCTGCAGAGTGCATCTCAAATGTGTCTCCAGTGACCAATTCTGATGAGATTTTGCTTCCCTGCTCACATGTGATATTATCTGAGGGGACACTGAATGCAGCAAAACAGGGGGAAAAAATCATCAGATAAGAGGACTGCAGTGGCTATTTGGTATTTCCAATCTGATTTTAAAATGTTTTCTGAATTATGCATAGGCAAATCAACTGTTTGGAAGCGTTGTCATCTATATGCTCACTGTACTACAATGCTGAATATGTAGCCCTTCAGTTCAGCTGCGGATGCATTCACACATTACTTCTTCAGAATATGGTTGTGTATAAAAACAGCGTTGGGACTCAACTCAGTAATGCAACAGAGCCTGTGAGTCATCACAGATACAAGCAATCAGACAGGTTTCCAACCAGCCCAGTTTCACCCAAGTTTAGCTATTCAGACTGAGCGTTAAAATTATTACGCAAGTTTTCTGTTACAAATAGCTCCCTGGTTCAACAGAGTAAGCATGGTTTTGGTGATTTGCAGGTCAAAAGACAACATCGGGGATTATAAAATATGTTAGAATAGATATTTTGGCTTCACCTATATTTTTATGTAAAAAAACAAAAAAGGGGTTGTCATTTTTCCCCCCTTTTGGATGCATTTTGTTCTGTTCTTCTGTAATCAGTTCACTTAAGATGTATTTTAGGTTCAAGTCTTCACAGGGCTGAAGAAATACAGATACTCAAACTTCAATAAAATAAAGAAAAACAATGAAACAGACATCAATAATATTGCAATAAATTAAATGATACTGGCAAAGGTTTCCCCCCTAAACTAGGTATTTTGTAAATTTTTAGCACATCATACAGATTTTTACTCTTGTCGCCTTGATACAAACACAAACTACAGGCCTTCATATACCACTGACTTACTGTTTTGTTTACTTCATTCTGTTAATATTTGATTAGGTAAATATATGTTATATAGTTTTCCTAGTTTTCATCATTCAGCTCATTAACTTTCAACAGGTTTTGATATCAATGTATTTATTAGTCCGGTGCACTAACATTGTTTTTATTTATGTCAGTTTAAACATTTCAGAAACAAAGAAATGCTGCTATCTGCTGAATACGTATTAAATAAATGTTAATTTAAGTTCAGTAATTTTGTGTCACATTTGTTATTATTATTATTTTTAAATTGTTGTATTTTCTGCATTATAAATTGGCCACCGGCCACCCTGCTCTCTAAATATCTTTTCCCCTATACTTGAACTCTTTTGTTGGCAAGTTGCACTTCCATGACGTTTTTCTAATTTTGATGAAAGTGTTACTCAACCTGCCTCCTATTCATGGCTCAGTGTATACTGACACAGACACATACTTTGTGACTAACACTTAAATATAGGCCTGTCAGAATTTCATGAACAACACTGAAGTCATTCTCATCAGATGTACACTGAAGTTAACATAAATGTGTTACAAGTCCAACCTGTTCTTCATGGCGCTGCTGAGTGTGTGTGTGTGTGTGTGTGTGTGTGCGTGTGTGTGTGTGTGTGTGTGTGTGCATGTACCTTCTGTATCAACACTGACACACAGACTTTATGACATGATGATAGATGATATATCTGTTGATGATGCTACTACGTGTTGCTTCTAGTTGTAATGAATCACTGCAGGTATATCGCTCTCATTCCAAATACAGTGATGCAACAATTCAATGTATACATTTCAAAAGCAAAAATAAAAACAAACTTGTTATTTATACTTTCCCACCATTCTGCAAACGAGTGACTATGGATCAACTTTATACCCAGAGATCATTGTGGGACTTTCTATTCAAACAACACTGAATGAGAGTACAATGCTTGACACTTCTGACCCACGACAGTCGCCATCTTTGCTACGTAGCGGAAGCTACTGGACTATCAATGTATTTTCAAACTTGTCAAAAAAGGCGGTCGAGGAAGCTGCAGCGGTTACGATTGAAACAGCGAACATCAAACTACTGTAATTCCCTCTGTTTGTTTGGGCAATAACACTTTAGATGAGTAATCCAGAACAACAAGGTGTTGAAAATAGCATGATTATTGTAGAATTTATTAAATGAAAAGCGATGGAAATGTACATTATGCTTAGTTGGCAAACAAATATGACAGTCACCAGTAGTTTATCCATCCTTGTTTTTCCCCCCCGGCCATTATTTGGGGCACACCTTTATTTGTTTGTCGACCATGCCCCCGGCCACTATTCGAGACTCTGCTTGTATTTACTCCTGGCCACTATTTGAGGAAATACGGTATACAAATGTAAGTTATACATGTGTTTATTTTCAAGTATACGACTACAATGTAGTCAGATAGTGAGAAATCAAGTCGGTATATATTTTGGCAGGTGACAATAGGTGGCGGTAATGCTCCGCCCAGCTGCAATTCACCAGTGAAAAGATGAAGAAACGGTCAAATATTGCGATCGTCATTTCCGGTAAGTGCATAACAGCTGTGTGCGATTTGAGACAGCACTGCCATGTTGAAATTTACGCACTACGCAAGTAAGTACATAGTGTACACAGTGTACTACATGCAAGTGTACTAACAGAAGTATCCAAATTGAGACACAGCTTAAGAGTTTACAGTCATGCTAGCACCTCTGTGAGGCAGTTCTTTGAGCTAAATGAACGACAATGTTGACAGTGACAGTGAATGACAGAATGGCAATGCTAACGGCGAAAACACACCAAGAAGAATTTTTCTGCGGTCGGGAAGTACGTTCATGTGTTTCAGACGGGAGGAAATACTTTGTAACATAGGTCAACATGTTACAGGAGTCACTCATCATGTCTTACTTTTGGAAATCAGACAAACAAATGATCTCTTTTCTGTGTTTCCTTGTTAATGATCGTTAGAATAAGACCATATTAACGTTTTCTGCAGGATCATGTAAGAGATTTCTAGTTTTAAGTAATTCAGACTGATTTTTAGATGGATTCATAATAGAGCAACTTCACTTTTGATTGCTAAAATGATTTCTGAAATTGAAACGGTAATCTGTTACAGTTGTCATTAAGGGGAGCGGTTGGGGAGTATGTGATACTGAGTCATAGACATAGATGTATGCCATTGTTCCAGCAGCGTTTTTGAACTTTAACATGAGTTGAAGCAGCTGAGATGAACTATTGCTACCTCTGGCGACTCGTTAGTGCTAAGCTAATTACTGGTGCTTTGGTGGAGGGG
>JAOVVB010164802.1:0-11552 GCA_028570985.1 Heterobranchus longifilis | reverse complement strand
CCCCCCCCCCCCACCCCTCCGCCTTAACACGAAACGGCGAAAATCACCGACTCATGTTATTATTCATGGCTTCAGAAAACGGCTCGTTCCATCTGGATTTTTCATGCTTTCATTGGCTGTTTCCAGCGATCGCGGACCCGGCATCCTTTCATATGTACAGTAGGCAGCCTGCGAGGCAGCTCACTCTGATCCAGCTGCTCCTGCTCACCGCCCGGCGCGCATTCATTAAAATGCACCGCTCCCCAATTATTCCCATCAATGGGGGGATACCTTCAGTGGCTACAACTTCAAAAAAAAAAAGTTCAGAAAAGGAACATAAAAGCAAAAACACACCACCAACCTGCGCTGGAATGCACACGGACAGAGAACATTAGCAATCATGCAGGAATCAGGCTACTAATCATTGTGTGCAGTCCATAAATTATAGGATGTAAGAGCAGTGTACAGTAGTTGCAGGATTATAGGGGGCGAACACTAACAAAGCTGCTTCCTTTTATGCAAACAAATGGGTAAAATGAAAGCATGTATACCAATAGAAAAGGTCTAGCATAAATATACATTGTATTACTGTATATACATACATACATACATTTACTGGCAAAAGCAACAACCACAAAATGAAGCAATTTATTTTCCCAGAATACTTTATTACTATCATCTACAAATACCTAAAATATAAACGTTAAGCGTAGTGGTGATCAGCAGATGTGTCCTTCAACAGAATACCAGTCATGGTCTTATTTTATTTTCAAGGTTTTAGTTCTTTCATCATTATTAATAGATTCAAATGTGTACAACCTTGATAGACCCTTATAAATGATAGTGGTAGATGGGTTTTATTTTTGCCTTAAAATGAATATTTTCCATCATGCAGTCAAACGAAACGGCACATCAAAGTCTCCCCATGCACGGACACTCCATACCGCAATATTTTCTCTCCGTTGCTTATATACTAATCTGGTGCACTGATCTCTTCATTTACCCAAAAAAAAAAAAAAAAAAAAAAACTGAAATGAACAGATGTCACCCAGCAGACATCGAGAAACAACTTTGATTGATTGTTTTATTGAGTGTGGCAGGGATCAGGAAATCAAGTTAAAAAGCACAAACATCCAAGAAGTTGGCTTTGTTTCTGCCTAAGGAAAAAGCAACAAAGGAAAAAGGAAAATATAATGTTGAAATAAAACTATAAGCACTACTTTGTACATCTGGATTTCCTGGCTAAAAATACTTTTTTTTTTTTTAATTATGTGTAATACATACATGAGTGGCGTTTGGCGTTGTGTTTTTGGGTTGTCCGTCAGTCCCATTCTCGTGAATGTGATATCTCAGGAACGCCTTCAGGGAATTTCTTCAAATTTGGCACAAACCTCCACTTGGACTCAAGAATGAACTGATTAAATTTTGGTGGTCAAAAGTCAAAGTCGCTATGATCTCACAAAACCCATTTTGGTCCAAAACTCAAGAATTCCTACACTAATTATGACAACATTTCACACAAATGTCTAATTTGGATAAAATGATGAATAGAAGTGATGACATTTTATATCAAAAAGGTCAAAGGTCAACTTCACTGTGACATCGTAATGTTCAGCAAAAACGCTTTTCTGGCCATTATTCAACGCCATGACTCAGGAACAGAACAGACATTCAGTCGGATACTGAATTAGTGACACGAATCTTGAAACTGTGCTGATTGTTTAGATCTTCTGCGCTGCCGGGTTGAACATGTGTGTATGAAACAAACCACGTTTCTGAATTTGTAGCTTCTTTGCAGCAACATCCATATTTGAAGCATATGCTGTCATTGCTACAACACTGTGTCCTCTCCCGTTCCTCTGGTAGTCCTCCACGAGCTTGTTGGTTTCGCTGATATTGAGCTTCAGATGATTGCGTAGCTGGGTGATAAATCAATTTTTATCAATTAATTTGAATTTATGGTTTATGACGATGTCTAAAAATGAAAATTGAGCTGACGCAGCAGGGAGGTCCGGGTTGAGCTAGCGGGCAGCTGGCTAATTTACTAGCTCGCTAATTCCGTCATGCTTTCAAGGTCAAGGTTACTTTATTTGTCTCCCTTGGGAGAAAATTGTCTTGGATCAACGGCGAAATCGCTGCTTTCATACTTCACTGGTTTCAGAAAATGAGCCGAACGAAGTTGTTGCTCATCTAGCGATAGCACTGTGGACGAAACATTAAGTTGTTAAATGTGGCTGGCTAGTTAGCAGCTAAACTAGCTCATGCTTTAGCTTTGGAAAGTCACGTCACCTGTGTAGCGCCGTTACGTCATTACCATGGCAACCCCTTCAGAAGGGTCGTTTGCTGTGATGTCTGGACACCAATACACAATTTATTATTCATCTTGGTTTGTTTGCTTTTGTTAATCATTTTTATTGTTAAAATAAAAACAAAACTCTGTTGGCTTTTGTATAATCGAGTGTTGCGTGAAAAAAATCTTGATATTTTATTTTTAGGCCATATAGCACAGCTGTAGGTGATTGTTGTTGCACCATGTGACGGAGCTCTCTGTCAGTCCTCTGTACTCCTGTAAAAATAGTCTCTAAGTGAAGACAGCATGTTTTTCACTGGAAATTATTCACTGGCACTGTCAACATAGTGATAACTTCCATTTCACACAAACAAAATCCACTTAATACCTTTTTATTGAATTCTTCTGAAGTCTTCACAACATATATGAGTCGGGACAGACGTGGATGTAAACTTGTCTGGTTGGCGGAGGCTCACAACCGCGAGGCAGTAATTCTAGTTGTTGTTGTCATGTTAGTTTTCCACCAAAATGCCACAACGAGTCACGTGATTCAGGATGTGGCAGCAGTTAATGAAAGGCCTTTACATGTTCAGCAGAGCACAGGTCTGATCTACGCAGCAGCCCATGTGTGTCCATCAACAGTCTTGTTAGTGTCCTTCACTGAGCCCCTTCTCACGCGCTCATTAGACGATTGCCAGTTTAATGAATAAAATCCCAATCTGACCTGAAATTAAATGTGGCAGGATGCTCTGAATGGATATTAGTTTTCCCCAGAATAAACGGCTGATGTAGCTGCGCACAAATGAGTATTTAAAAGTAAATATTAAGGGACAAACAAAAAGTCACAGTATGTTAAACATCTCACTCATGCATCTTCTTTCTGTTTTGCAGCCTCTGGACTTTGAGAGGAAGCGTCAGTACAGTCTCCGTATTCAGGTGGAAAATGCCCACATCAACCCTCGCTTCTTCTCCGTGGGCCCCTTCAGGGACGAGGCCACCATCAAGATCATCGTGGAGGACGTGGACGAGCCGCCGGTGTTCGATCGCGCCAGCTACGTCATGGAGGTCAAAGAGGACGCGGCCAGGAACACCGTCATCGGCTCCGTCAGCGCGTCGGATCCTGACGACAAAAACAGTCTGGTCAGGTACTCAAACCACATCACACCTTAAGGGAACATATCAGTTTTTTACATGTTTTCATCAAACTAAAACATATCCCATAATGGGGAAGTAGACCATGGGATATGGCAGAAAGCTCAGAGAGAAGCTACTAAGTAAATCACAGATATTATGAAAGTGGATACATTTTCAGAATGGAGGAATGTTTAGTCTAATGATTGTGACATTTTGGATGATTTTTTTCTGGGAATGCCATTTAATGCATTGAAGTGGTCTTTGATTGCTAATGGGAGACCCACTTATGGAAAGCACTTATAGAACATATTACTTTCTATATTCAAGCAATATAGGAGGTATGCTTAAATAATAATATTGTAAAAAGTGAGACTTTTTTTATTATAAAGAAAGTCTAGGTGTTGGTGAAATGCACACAGCCTGTATTCAGAAACTGTTCTTTAGATGAGCTGTCAGGACATCCCTGAAGTTGTGATGTCACAACTATACTATAAATAAGTATACAGTGGCGTTACAGTCATTCCTCTGGCTACAATGATGGTGCTGAGAGCGCAGATGCGGAAGACCTGGAAACACAAACACTTTTTCCAGAGGGGAGCTTAAAGGCCGTGTGTCCACCAAAGCTTTTTTTTCCCAGCTGAAAATGGCAGACGCTCCAGCTGATAGCGCTTTGGAGCCGCAGCATATTTTCAGCTGAGGCATGTTGGTTGTGTCTGGTTGCTATGATATGAAATATCTGCGGAAGTAAACTTGTCGGCCCTTGCTCTGGATGAAGGGCAGGCTGAAGCACAAGGACAGTCCTGCTGGTCTACATGGGTTCTTGCATGGATACTCTGAGACCAGCAGCATTAATTTCTCCCCTGTTGTTGTTGTTGTTGTTGTTGTTGGTTTTTGTGGTATTTGTCCCGCCCCTGCTCCACTGTGATTGGGTGGCTGGGTGAAAAGTGACAGTGACGAGCGCTTTGTTTCACCCCAAGTTGAGCATTTCAACTCCGGACGACACAAAAAAAAAAACTCTTGGAGCTCAGTGCCTCCTCACGCTGCTGGCGTTTGTAGCAGAGCCTAAATTTGTGGCGCTCCCATTGCAAAGCATTAAAAAATGCACTGGCCTCAGAAAAAAAAACGCTGTAGTGGACACACAGCCAAAGAGATGGATGCTAAAACAAAGCGTTTCAGACAGAGGGTTTATACATGTATTTGAGAAAAATTACGTGGTTTTTTTTTGTTTTTTTTACATTAAAGCATGTAAACAAACCCAAAGTAGGAAAGTGTATGAACCTAGAAATGAGCATAATATGGGACCTTTAACTTTCATGTGAAATGTGTTTAAAAGCTCCAAAGTGAATCTACGTCCGTAGATTTTCTTCACAATAAACACAAACAGCATTAAAATACATAATGAGGCCTGGTTAGGGCGACACATTGTTCTGTTAGACACCAAACGCTGCTGACTACGGAAATGTGACAAAAGTTCACTGACACAACTTAGCTCATGGAGATACAAAATTATGCGAGTATTCTATTAAACGGGAGTAATGGCAGCGGGGTGTGAGGCTGCGCCTTCCACTCCGTCTCAAAGACTTTTTCATTTTTATGATGCACTAAGGGAGTTGGCTCTCAAGGTTGAAGTTCCACCACTTTATTGCAGGTGTCAAATATGATATCATTCTCTTTTATCGCCCATCATCAAGGAGGTAGCTACCCCGTGGCATTTAAAGCCGCGCAGCGGAGGAGGAGGGCCGGGACGCCCGGGGGCTGCCTGGCATGAGCAAGTCGCTAAGATGGTTATCTTTATTAGCTCGCCACAACACACGCAGACAGCAGCACATTTAGACATGGATGTAAACACAAATCGCTCAATAAATAAAGATGTCTGCATGCATGAACATTCAGTATGACACACACGAACACAGGGATCTACAGAAGCTGATTTATTTTTATTTCTTATTAGACGAGTCACTCGGTGTCATCCCATTTCAGAATGGATGGAATGGAAACTCATGAAATCATGAACAATATTCAAGGTTTTAAAACCTGTTCAATGAAAACTTTCTCCTCTTGTCACACATGTATAATATTCAAAAATATTCATGTATAAGTGGGAAAGATACCCCAGAGTTTTATAAAGCTGCCTACTCTTAAAAACATTTTATTGGCCCTGGTTTCATTGAAGAGTTTTAGTGCTTGCAGTATTCTAAATGCTGCTTCCTGTCTTCAGCTTACCAAGGGCAGACTTTTGAAAAATCATTGAAAACTTTTACATAGTTTGGCATGAAAGTTGAACAATTTGGAGATTTAATTAATATTAATTCAAAGTGTCCTCGGGTTTAAAAAAAAAATACTAACACACGCTATGTTCATAACACAAGTGCATATGTGGTTTTGGTCATGTGAAAAAAAGATTTCGACTTTGTTCCAACAGCAGTCAACATGAACAAGAAGTCCTTAAAGTGCTCTTAAAATGTGAACCTCTTCAGACAAACTCTATCTGTGTTTGCAATCATGTGACTGTTGTGACATGTGAAATTCAGATGGAGGGCAGGAAGTGATGAATCCTTACACTACGAAATGGAAGTAGAGGAAAGTGAGGACATAACAGGGTTGAATGAACCTGCACGCAGCAGGTATCATCAGAACATTGAAACTCATATTGGATGTGATCCATACAAAATGAAGAAAAGCCATTTTTCCCACCGCTGTGGTCGCGATTATTGTTACAAATGACCTCGTCCTCCAAACCTCCTACTGCTTGATCCAAGCAAAGAAATCTCTGGTCTTACTTTTTCACCATTTGCTGTTCTACCTCTGTAGTATTTTCTGTATTTTCAACCACAGAGTAACGTTAGACAATCTGCTTCCTGTTTACGCTGGCAAGCGCATGCCCAGTGTACCTACACATTCCTGTGAACAGGCGTTAACCTGAACTTCTGCAGAAAATTACAGTGCTGCTTACTGACGAAAATCTTTTAAAGCCGTGATCGAATCTAGAGAGTCTAGAGGACTATTATTTGTGACTATTTGTCTCTGCGTCCACGACTTTGAAACCAATGTAGTATTGAACACCTGCCGTTGTTTTTGGACAGAATTACTGTAATTACTGCATGTGAACATTGGGAATCACTGTCTTTTTTATATTGCTATTTCAAATTACATGGATGCACCGCTGGCGTCACGCTACTAATGTTAACCCTTGTTTTTCCCGTTTTTTGATCGACTGGAACAACTGTAAACAGTGTGAATCGCAGGCATTTGTACTGTGTTGGTAATATTTTTAGTAAACTGAAACTAATTAAAAACTATATCCTTTAAGAAAAAAATCAAACTAAACTGAAACTATATTGCCTCGTTAAAAATCTAATAAAAATAAAATAAAAATGAAGCAACTTCATTTCATTTTCAGTTTTTTAGCTATAATATATTACTACCAAAAAAGGAGACAGCATGAATTTTCATCAGCTCTCATGACATTGAACCACAGAAATTGAACAGACTTGTTTCACATCAGACACTTAAAGAGCGACTGTCCATTTTAAACCAGCTCTGTGTCGTCGTCAGTGTGAGCTCTGTGTGTGAATTAACGGTATTTGGCTTCCCTCTGTGGTCGTGGTGCACAGAACCGTCTGAGTGGGTATGCACGGGGGGATTAAACCTCCATTGCTGGGCTCCACAGTAAATTTTGTGCGCTGCGTCCACGGAGGGAAGCCGAATACTGTTCATCTACACACAGAGCTCACGCTGCCATTACACAGCTGGATTTAAATCGGCAAAATATCTCTTTAAGTAGCGAAATTAAACATTATGGCCATTCCTATACAGTTCTCCAACCATGTATGTTGTATGTTTACATATCTACATACTTCTGAGACATTATATCTGGCCTAAAACTTCTGTAAAACTAAATATATAAACAACTAAACCTTTCTGAAAAATTGAAAATAAACTAAAACTAGCAGATGCACTCTGAAAACTAACAAAAAAACGAAAATTAAAAGTCAAAACTAAACTAAAATAAAAACAAATTCAAAACTTGTATAACCTTGCGTTGGTCGTCCTTGCCTCCAGTGCCACCAGTGAAGGATGATGTAATTTGTAGTAAGACCGTCTTGTGTAGTTTCTTAGTCATCTGGGTTCCACATAACCACTTTTCAACACTATTTACATGAATATATTTTGAAATGTAGCTGCTTTACTTTGACATATAGTCATTTAAATGTTGTTGAAACAACCATTAACCTTAACGTCTAAAGAAAACCTTCATCCAAACATAGCCCAGATCAAGCTAGACATCTCTTGACCTACAAATCCCCAAATCAATACTTGTCTTGGCTTCCCACTGACTCTTGTTCTTGAAGAATCTCTTCTGAAAATACTGTGGCCAGCCAGCCACTCACATCGCTCCTGTCGGGAGGAAAGAGGATATACATCCCAACCCGCTGATCACTAACATTTCTGTAACCCTCCATGTCCTTCTGCCCGGCCTCCCATCCAGCCAGCTGCCTGCCTGCTGAGAGCAGCACTTTGGGTGCCCGGTCAGGACGAGGCGCGCCGTTATCTCTCTGCCATTAATCAGGGGAAGGGTTAGGCTCAGCCAGCTGAATTATTGGGAATATTAGAAAAGCAATTAGTAAAGCCCACGGCCGACGCGGATTTAACGAGGTTAGAGTTACTGTCGGGCCGGCGAGGTGGTGGGAGTGGAGGCGAGGCAGGCAGAGACGAGGAGGGATTGTTTAGATAAAGACACTAAAATGGTTGATGCAGGAGAAGCAGAAGGGAGGGGCTGGAGGGCGAGGGGAGGAGGGGGAGGATGTGCGGAGAGGGGAGAGCGGTGCGGCAGTGCATTGAGAGCCTGGGTTCATAGTCTCCCCTCGGGGGTCTCCTCCCTCTTACGCCGGCCCTCCTGATGCCTGCTACTCCATTAATCACACTGATGTATCACAGTAGTCTGGGAAGCGGAGAAAAACAACACGACTGGATAACCTGTTGGTTCGTGTGTGTGTGTGTGTGTGTGTGTGTGTGTGTGTGTGTGTGTGCGAGTGTGTGCGAGTGCGAGTGAGAGACTGCAAACACTTACTTAAATCCGTCATCACCACAGGACAGGACTATTCAAGACTGTTAGCCCCATAGAAGACAGTATACTATATATGTTAAAGGGTCAGTTCACACAAATAACAAAAGATATACAATGTTTACTTACCTTGTTGTATCTAGTCATTCAGATAATTTTAGTTTTATGTGTTTGAGACATTGGTACGTATGCATTTGAAATCAACAAGAAATGTATTAAAGGGCCCAAATTATGCTCATGTTCAGGTTTATACTACTATTTTCTTTCAATGTTTACATGCTTTTAAAAAAACATTATTTTTCAAATTTTTCTGACTGTCAGTCTGAATATTCCTGTATTCACCTTCTGTCTGAAACGCTCCATTTCAGCGCCTGTCTCTTTAAGACCCCCTCCCGAAAAAGCCCAGTCTGCTCCGATTGGTCAGCGTTTCCGGGACTTCTGCATCTTTGCAGTACTTTCTACATACGGTATATATAGTGTAGTTGTGACATCACAGCTGTGCAGAAGTCCTGTCAGCTCGTTTAAAGGCACAGTTTCTGAATATGGCTGCGTGCATTTCTCTGTGGATTGAGTGATTTGATACTTTAACATTATAATAATAATAATGCAAAAAAGACATGGAAATATCACTTTTACAATATGGGACCTTCAACTGGTGTGGAGAAAATCATTTGGTCATTTGAAAATCATGATTTTCATTCGGCGATTGTGTCAAAGCAATTGAGAAAATATGTTAAAAAAAAAAGACAGAAAAAGAAAACAAAAAACGCTGCCAATCAATCTGAGAGTGACAGCAGCAGCAACACATTTGATCACCGATTGGATCTTTAAATACAGCAGAGCTGAACAGATTTTTATGGGGTGGCATTTGAAAAGCTCAAAAGCAACTTCTAGAAACAATATCCTGGTAAATCTGGATAAAACCTTCTTCTCTATGAGAAAGAAATCAGAATCCGAATCATTTTTATTGCCAAGTAGTTTTCACGTACAAGCAAAAGCAATATACACACAAAACAAAAATATAACCAAAGAAAAACAAGAGGAAAGCACAAATATGTACAAGTGAGGAATAAATATAAAATAAGATAAGATTAGATTGCGTTAATGTAATGCATTGTGTTATGAGTTGAGTACTCTGGTGTGCAGAGATTATAAAGTGCAAAGTTTACAGATGTGCAATGAACAAGTAGTGATCTTGAGTTTCCCTATGAGCCCTGTCGACAGTGAGGTCTGTGGATTATCCAGAGTTACTGGGGCATTGTTTCTGTAAAAGGTTACAGCTGTTGAAATTGTGTGTATTTTGAGCAACACATGAAATTCCATATTGTATTTGTGTAGCGGCATACATGTTAAAAGTTGTGCACGCAAACCTGAAACTATCTGCATGATTAGATAACACAAAGGGTAAACGAGAAAATATGGGTTTTTTTGTGATTTGTGCAAAGTCACCCTTTAAACAGTAGTCTGAAAATGTGTAGAAGTGGTTTATTACCTCCTGTAGTTTGGCTCATTTGTGCAAGTGAAAACCAATTTTGTTCTCTTCAACAAAGTTGGCCTTTCTTCTGGGGGCAAACTGCTGCTTTGATTGATGCTAAAATTCATCTTTTGTTTAATGCATTCTTGTGTGGTATGAATAGCAAAGAAAGCATATAATGGCAGAGTGCAGACAAGCCCATCATGCTTAGTCAGACTTGTTTTGAGTACCACCTGCCTGCTGAAACCCCTCTAACCACACAGAATGTCAATTTAACCGCGACTCACCAGTAAATGTGAACATTTTCACTGCGGTTCACACCTGAGAAACTCTGTAAATGTGACTGTACCCTTTATTCCTCTCCCAGGGAACACGGCACACTTCCACAGAGCCTGAGTGCGCAAGTTTAGAAGGTGATCCGTGTGTGTGTGTGTTTTGAGCAGGTACTCTATTGATCGGCGCACAGACATGGACAGAATGTTCAACGTCCATGCAGGCAACGGGTCAGTGTTCATCCTCAGGGAGCTGGACAGAGAAGAGAACGCCTGGCACAACATCTCCGTCATCGCCACAGAGTTCAGTAAGTGCAGCAGGACGCGGAGCAGACGATTCTCTTCGCCCTCTTCCTCTTATTCTGTCAGCCAAATTGGATTTTCAGAATTTATAATAACCTCTGAATGTTGTGTTGAAGTGAAAGAAGGGTTTTTGTTGTAGAGTACTAGAAGAGTCACTGCCAGTTCACCCAGTATTGGCTGCTAGCTGCTGTTTTTTTTTTTTTTTTTTTTTTTCTCCCAACCAGAGTAGCACTCAAATACCATAAACTCTCAAAACATGGCCGGGGCTTTTATTTGAAACAGGCCGATATTAGACAGGCTTTTAATCCTAATGTTTCCTGTTGCAAATTAGTGAGAAGCCTCCTGTTTCCTGATCTGCTCCCATTTAATTTAATGTAAACTCAACACTTCCTTCATGTGTACGTGTTGTCTTTTTCAGTATAATGTTCACAGCTTTATTTCCATTAGTACAACAACAACAACAACATTATTTTAACTACTGACTCATTCAGTCATTCATTTCTATACTATCAATTGAACAACACTTCCTGTAGTTTCACATTAAAAGCCAACATGTATTGTATGCCCTATTAGCTGACTTTTATTGTGAAACCTGTACAGGAAGTATTGAGTGTCATTGTTACATTAATGTCAATGACGCTCAACACTTCCCTCACAGGAATAACATTATTACATTTACAGTCGCTGAAACAGAATAACCCCTCCGCTGTCCTTGTAGACTTTTAATGTGAAACATCAACAGGAAGTGATGATTTTCACTCAAAGTACCTTAACACAGATCGAAAGAACGACAAAACAGAATGCACCGAATTTTTGACTTTTTTTTTTTTTAACAGACATACTGTTCTAATTCAGTGATTAATTTCTTTGTTTTTAATATTTTATTGTGAAGAGTTGGATCCTCATCATACAGTACATGGTGTCCAGATAAACATGCTTAAAAAATAAAATAAATAGCAAACATATATCAAATAACTAAAGATCACAATATACAATATCCGTGAAGTTGACCAGTTTAGTCATGCAAATATGAAT
>JAOVVB010164791.1:0-11552 GCA_028570985.1 Heterobranchus longifilis | reverse complement strand
GATACCCTGCATGTCTTTGTGTGTGCTCTATTTAGATTCGAGATGAGGAATTTCTAGTTTCTGGCGATTACTTGCATGTCTATATAGACAGAACAGAAACTTATTATGGATCTTTCGATCACATCTTGTTCTTATAGTTACGACTTATTTAATTGTCTGACTTTATTGTTAAAATGTTTTGTAATAAGACATATTTTGGACAACATACAGTTGGTTCTGAATACTGAAGGTCCTGTGTTTTCAAAAATCCCTATCTTCATCTTCTTCGTGATTATGAAAAAGTCATTTTTCCCAACTACACCATGTGTTGCCCTCGGTATCGGATCGGTACTCGGTATCGGCCGATACCCAAAAGCCCAGGGATCTGTATCGGTATTAGAACTGAAAAAGTCAGATTGGTGCATCCCCATTGCTAATCGGACCGAAAGCAATAACTGGCACACGAAAGAAGAAGTCTTAGCCCGGATATCCGTTAGATTCACCAGAAAGCCCGAAATATTGGCCGTCGGATAGTCGATGGTTTCAGAGATTTCTCTTCCACTATATTGAGAAACAGAGGCATCAGAATGCACTACGGATCAATCAATGTGCTATTGCAGCTATGTAGTCTTCTGCAACAGCTTTTTTCAGGCTTCTGATTGGCCAACGATGGGGAAACCCTGTTTAAAAAAAACCCTGTGTAAGTGTGGACTAGGTCTGAGACCCTGAATGTCTGAAGAAAGGAAAAGAATCCCTCTATTCATGATGAAAATGGTAACTTGGATTAAGTCCATTATGCATTCAAAGTAAAAGCAGGATGTAACTTTCAAATGATACCACTTGCAAGAGATATAAAAGACAATTTTCTCTGCTTGTGATGCGCTTGCTAATGATACCCTTGAGAGAGACAAAAAAAAAAAAAAAAAGAATCACATTATTTGTGTTTGTATGGAGTGAAAAAGTAGTTAATCTATGTAAAGTGCAAGCTACAGTTTAAATATTCCGACACGCACAAACATCACTGAAATGCGCGCACCACACAGCCGCGCCTCCTCCTGGGATTGAACCTCCTCCTGGACAGAATAAATAAATGTTTCTCCACAGCCAGTGGCCTGCATGCTGAGCAGTCCGTCAAGCTCTCCTTCCCGCTTCTGTGAAATAAACAAATGCGCGCGCTGATTCACCTGCCACTGTTGCATATTCCCAGTGCACCCCGGGCTTAGTAAAGTATAGAGGAAAAACATGAGGAGATGTGATCAAAACCATGTCAGCCATGTCTGAACAAGCGCTGCCCTGCCCTGTATTTTTCCATAAGCCAGCCCCTGGGTTTACCATGCTTCATCCCTCTGGTGAGCTCCTCTTCACCGGGAGCCACCGGAGTAATAACTATGCTCATAAATTATTTGGACTCTTGAAATGAGACAGAAAGTATTGCTCCTCCACACAATCACTTGTTTATCTCGCTTTTAATCGGGTTGGTGATAATTATCAGTGTCCACTTATATGAATCAATTACTGACACTTAGCAATGTAATCAATTCTATTTCAGTGTTTTGCGCTGAGCTATGCATGATTAATTATATGATTAAGCACTTTACTTGATTTATGTGATATCTCCATCTTTTATTTGCATTATTTATTTATCTTTGCCTGCTTTAAGCACCATGGGTCAACATTAGCTGCAGTCTATTGCTGGGCAATTTCCAAGAAATTATTTAAGGAGTGGTTTTACTGAAACTCAGCTGTTACAAATTACATTGTGTTGAAATAATGTTCATCTTAGTCTACCGAGATTTGCTTTTTGCCATTCAGAAAACAGAATATGTCACCACAGGTAGGTGACAGGATGGATCGTACTATATTATTTTAATATTTCAGTCCTACTTTCTCTTCAATATTGAAGAGTTGGGCTGTAGCCAGGATTTTGGGAATACTGAGGTAATGAGTCTGAATTCCCCCAGTGCATCCTGCACTTCCAACGCCAACGGTTCAAAGTTAGCCAGCGTTAGCTTAGCTTAGCTGCGGGGAGTGCTGCATGTAGTAGGCTACTCAGAGAAGTCCCATGCAGACAAAGCTATCTGTGGCTAGCTAGCAGCTAAGCAGACAAAACAAGTAAATAAATAACATTTGAGCCATGGGGTGGAGGCAGCGCCAAGCTAACAGATCCTGCAAGCTAACTGAAGACAACTCTGCGTCAAATTACAGGGAAAACTGGAAACAAGATTACCGCAAAATTGCCAAAGTAACAGCATTACTAGCATTTAGATATTTTCAACAGGAGGGGTGGACACGTTTCGTTTCGTTCCCCCCCATGAACGACTCTTTAGGTTCTGTACTTTTTAATACCACCCCAATCCCCCCCCCCCACACACCTTTTTTTATATAGTTTAGAGAATATTATAGATCCAAGACAAAACTGACAGAAGGATGGGACTAAGAAAAAAAGTTGCAATTACAAATCTGTCTGCTACTCCACCGCCATGGATTTATCAATACACAGTTAGGCTGCTGATATTTCAGAGCCATGGTCGGGGCCATGGATTCTAACTTGCACAAACCTCAGGCAGACCAGACTAACATATTCAACTAAACAAACCCCTCTGCACTCTCTCGATTAGTAACTGTAATGTCATCACTCAAATTGTAATATTTCACCCTACTTGTTAAAGGTAAAGATTATCATTATATTGCCCAACACAGTTAATTCTTTACTATGTGTTGACACATTTATTCATTTAATTGTTCAGGCGTATTTAAATATTCATGAAGTTATACTTATCTATCTATCATGATTGTACAAATGCTCTGGGGGAGATTTTAAACAATCATTTTTTCATCACGTGTTAATTGATCTTCATTATCTTTCCTAAAAACAGACACATTTAAAGATACAGACTCTAGAGGACATCAGAATCAGTCTTTAAAACCCTACGTGTATAAACTGTGAACAAATTCTCCCTCGTCGTGACTTTAAACAGAAACAATACTGACGACGTGATCTGTGTGAACCAAGACCCAAAGAAGAGCGCCGACCTTTGAAGCCAATTTGACAAACCGTGGAATTACAACTTCCGGGTCACCTGATGCCACTGGGCCCAAAAGGACTGTGTCCCATAGACTTACATGGGAAAGAAACGTCTGTAAGTCAATCTCCGCAAAATGACTTGTTTCAATTTGATCCATTCGGTCCGATAACATTTGGAAAGTCTATTTTTATCCCCATTCAGGTTAGCAGGGGGCCTAAACCAGAAGTTAGCCGACCCGGCTGGTGGAAGTCTCTGGTACGTATGCTCTATTAGTTGACGTATGCTCCTTAGTCGACTAATCGACTAATCTGCAACTATTCTGATAATAGATTAATCAGGAAAGTAATTTTTCATGTAAAAATGTCAGGAAATGCCATTTTCAGCCTCTCAAATATGGAGATTTCCTGCTTTTCTCGGTTTTATATCAAATTAAACTGAATATCTTTGGATTTGGACAAAATGTAAAAACATCACTTGGACAGACATCTTTCGTTATTTTTTGACATTTTCTAAACCAATAGATAATTTTGATTCTCCCTGGGCACTTTTTTTTATAAACAGACTCTGTTATGTTTTGTTATGCACCTTATTTACATCCAAAGTACAAAACAGCCCCAGTGTGAATTAATTTATTTTCACTGTGAATTAAAAAATGGTCAGCAGGCCACCATGCACCCTATTGAGGGCCAGATTTGGCCTGCGGACCGTAAGTTGAGCATCACTGCTCTATGGATCCATGGATGCAGAAGATCCATAGAAGATCCGAGTAATTTTATACATGGAAGTCAATTTTTTTTGCCGCCATGCACTACTGAGCAACTTTCATAGGAATGGACGGGGCAACGCTGTATCTACTTATCTTTACACATCCATGGTGGTAACTCAATAGTAGCGACACGTGACTTTCACATCGACACTATTTGATTTAAAAAAGTGAAAGCATTAAAAAAAAAAAAGGCCATTACCACGGAGATACCAAGTTCTAATCATTCACATGCAATTAACATGCAGCAGCGGACATCAATAAACATCCCAATGAGCAAGTGACTTCCTGTTGCAGTGCCGCCGACACTTCTAATTGCACATTGATTAAAGCAAGTTACCAATCACACTTAATATGACATGTTTCACTGTTCTAATGCAGCTTGGTAAGGAGGAACAGATGGTCTTAAATTGCCTTTTAATCTCAAAATAGGCCTCTGAATCTCAAAAAGGAACATCCATTGTGTCAGTGTTGTCGACGTTATGGCAGTGTGTGTTGTGTGTGTGTTGTGTGGATCAGTGGGAGGGTGAAGCAAGATGTAATTTTGACTCATGTCATGAAGTAGCTTAAGAGAAGAAGAAAAGAATGATAAGAAATAACTATAAAGAGAACGGGATGTTAAGAGGGCACGGCAGAAATCGGAGGAAAAGGTAAAAAAAATAAAATCAATGCATGACTGTAATTTGGCTGCCGGGCTAAATTCACTGCCTGCGTTTCAGAGCTTTTTGCTTCACTTAGCTTTCGGCATCTTCTCCCTTGGCTGCTTTCTCAGGTAGTCCAGTCCCTCATTTGAGCTCCAATCCTCTTTAGATATTGACACATGCATCCATCCATGCTGAAGCCCAGATGATCCCTCGCACCAATCAGACGTGCAGGAGTGACTGGAGCAAGAAAGGGAGAGGAGGGGGAGAAAATGAAGGAAGCCGTGCAACAAAAGGGAAAAATGATGTATGAAAAACAAGAGCAAAGCAGGAGACAAATTAATCAATAGTGCTTGTAAACTGTACAGTTGCTCCTGAGTTTTCATGATTCATCACATTCCGCCATTCCAGGAAGCGTAAAAAAATGGCCACCTGACCCTCTTTGTATATTTTTGGAGCTGCCGGCATCAAGGCAATACCCAAACTATTGATTGTGTTACACTTAGCGCTTATTGATCGGGGGGTTCAAAGTTAAGGGGCGAGATGGACGGGAGTGGCAGAGAGAGGGTGAGGAACTGTGAGGGTGGCTCGGCTTTGTGGTCATTGTGCCATTTAAGGGAGAGGATCGGTTTCACAGAGACGGATTACAGACGACGCCGCTTCCGATATGGCGAGGAGGAGGTAATTGATTGGCTAGCAAACGCAGACGATGGTAAAAGTTGTTCACACTGTCTCAAATGTTTCCTGAGGGTGTATAAGCATGTTTATAATTGTTGGTATCTTCACAATTTCTATTATTACAAGCTATTTTTTGTCAACTGCTGCTACTGCAAAATGAAGCCTAAAGCCCACCCAGCAGGGCTTAACAAAAACATAAAAAAGGTCCCATATTGTAAAAAGTGAGATTTCCATGTATTGTTTGATTATAAAGCGGGTCCAGGTGTTATATAAATACTGGGGGGGGGGGCTTAAAGAGACAGGTGCAAAAGGTTATAAAAATAATAATGCATATTTTTTTTAGATTACAGCATGTAAACATGTTCTAGTAGAAACCCAAAATACAATTATGAACCTGAAAATGAAGATAATATGTCCCCTTTAATTGATATTGTTGTTTAGCGTTTGAACTAATGAGGTACATGCTAATAATGGCAGAACTGCAGAAAAGTAGGTCTGCTTGGTACAACTGTGTTTTTTTGTTTTTTTTTAGAAAATGATTTTGAAAGGGACAGTCTCACATGTTTGTAGCTTGCTGATGATGTGTGTCACATGCAGAAAAGAACAGCCAGTGGCTAACCGCAAATTTAACCGGCTCATTATCCATTAACAAGCCAGTAGCAGTAACATGTTTCACCAAATCCACCAAAAAGATGAGAAATATTTTCAGGATTATTACTTTAATTAGACACGTAGAAGAGCCTCGGTAGCTCGATTCCATTTGTGTGTCATTTTCCAGCCAATTAACAAACCCACACATGTGTATGTTACAGCATGGGGGGAGACAAAATGAGAATTATCAGGAGACTAATTTAAGTCAAATGTACACCAGTGTGCAAACCAAAAAACCAGATTAACAACCAGTTCTTGCCCCCCCCCCCCACCACCACCAAACCCTGCAGGCACATGGTGATGTGTTTCCAGTAGTATTTCAATGAATCACAAATCATTTGCATTCACCGAGGTGAAAAAAAGGATGTCCAGGATTCAATACAACTGCCAAGCTGAGTGGAGTTTGCGTTTTCAGTATAATGGTGAAGTCAGCAGGACTGAGCGGGAGAAACATGACACTATCCACACTGCTATAAGTACGCTGCATTTTGTCACCGTTACTCAAACAGTATAGATACAGTATAGAGTGAGTGTGGCCACGATAAACTAAAGCCACAATGCTTCTATCACAATCACTGGCAGCCATGACATTATTGTGGAGAGCAAACAGATACGGCCCTCAGCAGAAAGTTGACAGCATTGGTTGTTTTGTTCAAGTGCATAAAGAAACATATTAACATTTCCCTGACAAGGAAGCTCTTACAGTTGTGCAAACAATGACAAATATTTGTAGCAGCAAAGGCAAAAGTAACATATTGTTGTTATGCTGCTGCAAAAAGTTGCAAAGGTAACAGCTAGTTGGGTGTACAAACCATGTGACTGACTGTCACTGCGGTTTGCATCCTGTTTACATGGACCATAATATTCCAATAACAATAATAGTTCAATCAGAATAAAAATGCCTCATGTGGAAATCTCAATTGGAAGAGCCTGGCCTGATGGGAAGGAATTTTCAAACTGAAAAAAGAGGAAAATATAGGAAAAATATTAGCACCATGTGGACCATGTAAACGCTTAATCCGATCGTTTATCTCTGTCTGGTAACACTCAGATAACTTTATTCCGGGTCAATTGAAAGGTCATTGAAACCTACACACTTCCAGACAGAGATGGATCAAAAATCACCCCTATTACAATAATAGTTTCTGTTAAAAATAAATAGATGCTATCTTCATAATTTTTAATTCCACACCAGAATTGTTTAAAGTTTGTAATGTTTACTTTTCATCCAAGTTATGCTAACCAAGTGACTTAGTTATGGCAACAGTTCATCCACATCTACAGTAACATTAGCTGGCAAGCTAATACTAGCTAGTTATAAAGCAGGATAATTTGCTTATAATGACCATTTAGTAACCAATGTTTTCTGAGGTAAATAAAATATAGATAACACTTAAATGCATCAAATTAAAAATTGACTTGCTGTGGATAATAATGCAGATTAGTGGTGATACAAAAGTGGTCCACAGTGAATATTGTATATACCTGAAAAAAGTAATTTATGATGAAGAAAGATCATAATACATTTTGGTAAGAAATGCATTTTGCACGATCCACTATAATAACACGAAAACATAACTTTTATTAGAAAGTCAAAACGTTTCAATGGGAGAAAATCTGTCTTAAGAGGTTAAACTTTTATAATACTTCTATGCATATTATATATTAGATAATTGCAATACATCATGACATGGATTCACTCAAATGTTCACCAAGACCCAGAAATTGATCAGAATGCAACAAACAAACAAAAAAAAAAGCATAACTGCTAGAAAACAGCAATCAATAAGATTACACACTCATGTTGTGTGTAAATTCACCCCTATTTGGAACAACCCAGACTTTATAATCAAAAAGTGCACCTTCTCTTTTCACTTATGGAAAATCGGAGGAAACACTTTCTGGGAACACCTTTGAAAGTTTGAAAACAACACCGCATTAACACTCCATGAATCACTCTGAAACACAGAAGTGTGATTTCACTCAAGAACAGTTTCGACAATATCACACATATTACTAAAATAACATAACTTGCAACCACCACCATTAGTAAAATATAGATGTGCTATGCTTAGATCCACGACCCCCTGATGAAAGCTCATTCAATATGAGACCACACACGACTGGCCTGAGAATTGATTAGCTTATTACGACCCATATTTACATTTATTGTTACACAACGCCCTCTAGTGGCCTTAGTAAAGCAGGAAGTCATGTACAGTAATGCAGTGTTAAAACTGAGAAAGACGTTTTTTTTGTCCTGTTTGAAACTAAAAGTAAAAGTCAACGTTGAGTTATTTTAACTACTATTATGTAACTACATCACGTTCTTCATCATGTGTGGAATTATGTAGTAATGTACTGATTTTAACCCAAAACACAATCTTTTCTTAAACTTAACTAAGTAGTTGTGTTTTCTGGGTCCAGTCAACTCTGGCATCGTGACATGATCAATCAATGGACAGGACTGACGCCGTTGTCAAGCTGTGTGTTTACACAGATGGGATGTCACCAACATCAACTTTGTTTTACTTACAGGCCGCATTCTGAGTCTGACAGGACTTCTTTTTGTTTTTTTTGCGCCATCTGTTGAGGCTTTGGGCAAGTGCAGATCAGATGTTACTGTGCATGTGTTGACTGGTGTCCTCTCCTCTGTCTACCCTTCTTGTCTCAGGGCTGATCGGAGACAGGAAGTCAACAACAGCAACAGTCTCCGAGCTATCAATCTACACGCTCAAAATGACAAGTTTTGAAGATCTGGATTGTGCAACAAGGTAGGCCTGCTCTGTTCTTTTGGTGAATGATTGTAAAGATCTACAAAGAATAATATGCAGATGCACCGTCGGTGTGTGGCGCCGTGCAGGACGATTGTGATTGGTTTAAGCAAATACAAATTGTGGAGATAGGTCTGGCTACGCAAGACTAACTGGAAATTAGCTGGATCGGACAGGAAGTATCCGATTGGTTAAGAAAACTCAAATCTACCTCCCCCTAAGAAATCGTTGGAAATGTCAGATTGAAGATGTAAACGTAGTGTAACTAGTTGCAATAACCAAGTAGTTTGGTCCCCAAACAGCAACAGATCCACAATGTTAACCATGTGTTTAAAACTGCAACCGTTACATTTATGTGTGAGGACGTGTCGATCTCCTGTCGAGGCGCTAATTTAAACGCTCCTGCTGGTTGCATTAGCGGGTAGGAACTGTCAACCTATGTGGTTGTATGGTTTGTTGGGCCCATACACAGAACACACACAACTCATCATTTCTGTGCATGTTCAACAGTCATTAAGGTTTCATGAAAAAGAAAGTGTGAAACAACCAGCAGGGCTTTGCTGTGATGAAGTGCATTTGTGCGAGCAGAAAATACGATTGTGTCGTTTGAACCTGTGTAATGTGTAATTAGTGCCAACTAGCCTCATGTGGTGTTAAAAATCGTGTTTTATATCATTCACAGAAATTGTTCAAGGCTTTTGTGTGTGCCGGGTCCTCACCTCGGCTGTATTGCCTCTGCAGTAATGTCTGAGCCAGCACATCTGACCTTGAACATGGCTGGACCATTGTTTAATTAAATTAAATCTCTCTGATACCTCTCCCCAGCTCTGGAAAATTGGAGATAACCGCACAAAAAAAACGTGGAGAGAGAAGAAAAAAAAAATCTTTTCTCATGCAGCGTCTGTCAGATCGCTTGGGTTCTTTTCTCTTTTGCCTCTGTTCGCTGCGTTCGGCCTCTTTATCTGTTATCTCCTATTACCCTCTGTGACTGAGCATCCATAAAAGGTGGGGGGGGAAATCTGTCAACAGTAAATGTTATGTAAGTCTGCTGCTGATTTATTGACAAATTCCAAAGAACCTGAGCAAATTCATGAACTATTCATCTAACACGTTCACTTTTTAACAAATGATAGAGGTGTGGATTCGGGGTGATAGCATTCGGTAAAATTGGTCCATAATTCAGTATGTGTGCTAGACATGCTGACTTTCCCACTAAGGTGAATTTGTGTTATTTCAAGGCCGGCTCCATCCGTGTTCTTTTCTGGGTTTTTCAAATGGAAATGCCCGGCCTTAGCAAAAAGCAGTAACGCAGGTTACCAAGCTGGTCAATAAGGTCATGAATAATATGAATACTGCTGTGAGTTCAGATCTGAAAGTCACACAATAACACAACTGATCGCTGCAGCAGAAGCAACTCCCGTCTTCTGTGTGGTAAGATGACAATGCCAGGGATGGAACGGACCGCTCGGTTCTCTAGTCACGGTTCGGGGCGTGTGTGATCTGTTCGGATCATTTTAGCCTCACACAGATTGTAAATAAGGCTTGCGCCGAATAAAACTTCAAATAAAGTTGTCGGGGGAGAGGTGTGGAGCAGCTGCAGTGAGACTCAGACAGTCTGCTGTATGAGAGCTTTATGTATTTTTACTCTTGCCTGTGACACTGACGGACAAAGTCGTGTCAGTACTGTGAAACACGTGTGGCTTATTATGCTCGCTGCAATACTTCCAATATGATGACGCATCTCCGAAAACATAACGGCAGCATGTCACTGAGCACACCGAGGACACAGACGGTCTCTTTCTCGCCACAGGATTTAAAACAGCATCTCTATGCAGATTTAGACAGAACAAAATTCATAATTAAAACACTAAGGTGGTTTATAGTGAAATATATGCAGCCCTATGCAGGCGCGGAGGATGTATTTCAGCATATGATTAAAGTTCCTACTAAGTCGTGCTATAACTTCCCCTCTCGCCTCTCACTGACTCTTCAGAAACACAGCAACTCCTGAACTTTAGTTTTCTTGCACAACAACATGAAACAGAATGAACAGAGCAGTGTTGTTTTGAAAACCGTGTACAGTGTGTGTGTGTGTGGCCTTAGTCTCTAACGTGTGTGTTTTTTTAATAACGCAGTGTCACAGTGTCACTTTTGATATGAAGTCCAGTCATATTCTCTTCATTGTATTTCAAATTCTGCACTTTAATTTCAAGTGGAGAAAAAAATAGAAAAAAGAATTAAGAACTGAGACACATGTTGTACTGCTGTTTAAAAACAAGTCTAGTGCTGGTTGATCTTATGCTTCACTCTATAGCTTTAGTCTATAATGTGGCTATTTTTATTCAGATTTTTTGTTTTCACGAATTAGAAAACCTATTCTTTTAATAAACCTTTAACAATGAATAAGTGTTTATGTTCCTTATGTTATTAGCTATAATTGTGTTAAGGTAAACAGTTTTTTACTTTTTTGCTAAATAAATAATGAAAAAGATCATGGTGTGATCTTTGCTTGGTACAGGACCAAGCAAATACTTTTTTCTGAAGTCTGTAGAATATGATTTCTAGGCAGGACAACTCTGTAGCACCACAGTATTTAATTTAAAATGTTAGTATTTTGCCTTTAACAAAAATTGCAGTAGGCCATATTGCGATTTCGATAAAATTTTGATTAATTGTTCAGCCCTAATATGCGTCCACAGCAGTGCATTCCTGTCTGAGCAACATCATGATACAGAAACCAGAAACCCCTGTCAGGTCACATGGGAAAAGTTTTTAGAAGGGCTTGAAAAAAAATAAATAAATAAATTATGGAGTCAGCTTTTATGGTGGCCTGGTAGTACCATATTGGAGGATGGAAAAAAAACTACATGTGGTTAACAAAGGAAGCCACCTCAGGTGTAGAGCGTGTGCAGAGGCTCAAGTCCTCACCGCAGCAGCCGCAGGTTTGACTCCTGCCCGCAGCCTTTCCTGTCAATCTTCAGCTGTACTATCAATTAAAAAAAACAAAGAAATAAACAATGGAGGCCACCCTGTCCCCGTG
>JAOVVB010164753.1:0-11553 GCA_028570985.1 Heterobranchus longifilis | reverse complement strand
TTCATTGTACGGTGTCCTTGTGTGCCAAGAAAGGCGCCTATAAATAAAATGTATTATTATTATTATTATTATTAACAAAGATTTTCATGAACTTGTTTTTATCATTCTTAAAAAAAAAATGTGCTCTGTCAAAAAACAGGGAAACACTGTGAGGTGGAACAGGTTCCGTGTGCCTCTCATCCGTGTGAGAGAGGAGGAATGTGCCGTCCGTCTGCAGACTACACCTCTTACACCTGTCGATGTCCCCCCGGTTGGCAAGGTATGTGTGAGATATTATTGCGTTCATAAGTGTCTGATTGAGTTTGTATGGATGTGAGATAGAGTCGTATCTAATATGATGTTTTGCTGCTAGATTGACAATTAATATTTTGGTTTGTTTGTTCACAATTGTGTAGGTACACGCTGCAGGGAGGATGTGAATGAATGCAAAAAGCAAAACCCTTGCAAAAATGGTGGTCGTTGCATGAACACGCTGGGCAGCTACATGTGTATATGTCAACCTGGATACAGCGGACACAACTGTCAGACGGACATCGACGACTGCTCGCCCAGTGAGTTCCACTTTCACTAATTTCACTTATTCGTGGAAGCTGCTGCTTTCATGACAGCCGTGTGTTACGACACATATGTAATATTCTTTGACATCGGAGACTGGAGATATCCCGAGCCCCAATGGAAGAGATATTGAGTTACACACGGGTGGAGGCGCGATGCAAAATGATGCACGATGTAAAAAAAAAACATATAAAATCAAGGGAATGTGCTTATACGCAGTCTGTATTTTTTTTACAGATCTTTCATTGATAACTTGGATGAATTGTTGATTCAGTGTTCAGTATTTGAATGAAATCTTTTCCCTCTCTCCCCTCCGTAGACCCGTGCCTGAACGGAGGCTCTTGTGTGGACGACGTTGGGAGTTTCTCCTGTGACTGCCGTGCGGGTTTCGAAGGGGAGCGCTGTGAGACCGAGGTAGACGAGTGTGCCAGCCAGCCCTGCAGGAACGGCGCCGTCTGCCGGGACTACGTCAACAGCTTCGTGTGCGAGTGTCGACCGGGCTTCGATGGAATCCTGTGTGAACACAACATCCTCGAATGCACTGAGAGGTGAGCCTTTCATTCAACGCGTGATTCCTAAAACCTGCTTTGTGTTTCCATGCTTAATTGTTAACTGTTCTTCTGCAATGAATTCTTCCTGGATGGCTTCTGTGTCCGATTTGGCTTTTTTTTAGTTGTACTGTTTCCAAAAATGCCTGATTTGTGGGGAAATCAGCCGGTGGTGTTTGTAGATTGTATATTTCATTAAGATGTAGTAGTTTTTTTGTGTCTTTTTATGTCTTAGACACTACTTTCTTTTCCTCTTTTTCCTCCAGCTCCTGTCTGAATAACGGGACTTGCATTGACGACATCAACGCCTTCTCTTGCCGTTGCCGTCCTGGTTTTTACGGGACATTCTGTGAGTACGAGCAGAACGAGTGCGACTCTCAGCCCTGTAAGAACGGAGGCACCTGCACTGATGGCCTGGGCACCTACCGCTGCACCTGCCCTGTGGGATACAACGGACAGAACTGCCAGGTAAAGTGCCTGTGTGTCACTGCACGCGTACAGAGTGGGTCTGCTGGTAACATGCGTGAGCTGGGTCATATAGAAATGTGACATTTGTCCTGGGTCTAAGTATAACAGGGTGTTGTTTGCTGCACGGATTGTAAAGCTCTTTCGGGCAAATGTGTGATTTTTGGTCATTATCAATCCAGCTGATCAAAGTGGAAGAAATTAGATAAAGAAGAAAGTTGGTTAATTTAGATGCACTCAAGAAGGTGTCAGCCTAACATTTACAACTCTCTCCTTTTGTGTTTTTTTGGATGCAGAACTTTGTGAACCTCTGCAGCCAGGTGCGCTGTCACAACAGCGGCTCCTGCTCTCAGACGTCGACCTCCTGGACCTGCCACTGTCAGATGGGATGGACGGGACTTTACTGTGATGTCCCTAACATGTCCTGCCAGGACTTTGCTGCCAGGAATGGTGAGCTCAGTTGTTATCTCAACAACCAACAACACATTATTTATAATTAGAATGAGGGCAGATATCATCCATAATACAGTAATGATGAATTTCTGTTAGATAGAGAAAGTCATCACAAGAGCTAAACAAACATACCATTCTTTATTCACTGTATGTGTCTCCTTTACCGAACGACTGTAGGTCTGGAAGTGGAAAATGTGTGTAAGAACGCCGGGCGGTGCGTGAATGTGGGCAATTCCCACCGGTGTCAGTGCCAGCCAGGATACACGGGCAGCTACTGTGGAGAGATGGTGGATGAGTGCCAGTCAAACCCGTGTCGCAACGGAGCGACATGCAAGGACTATCAGGGAACATACGAGTGTATAGTAAGTACATTCTGAGCTATTTGTGTATGTATGTGTTTGTTGGTGGTGTAGGTGTGCGTGGTCTGTAGGATGTGAAGGGACAGTTTAACCCCAAATCATATCTCTTACCTGCAGTGTTAATTATCAATCTAGAGTTCTGCCTTCTCTGGAATATAATGGAACTCAAAGCACCAAAAACACACATTTGAAAAACTCCAGAAATCATGAGCCAGTTATTAAAGATAATCCACACAATTTGATGTGAGCAGTTTCATGTAGGAACTATTTTCTTTCTACCGAACTACACCCGCCAGTCAACTGTATCACTGCGCAGAAGGAAACCGATACTGCCAGCTCTTGTGAGCTAGCTAACGTTACAGCTCAGCTAAGGAGGACGCCATTAATATTTCCGTCCATGAGTACATGTCCTTCTGCACGGTGATACGGCTGGCAGTAGAAAGAAAATAGTTCCTACATGAAACTGCTCACAACAAGGTCTGGATTATTTGAGTAACCGATCTCTGGAAAAACACATTGCTGTTGAGTTTTTCAAATGTATTTTTTTGTGCTTTGTAGCACCGAGTACAATCTAGTTCCATTATATTCGAGAGAAGGCAGACATCTCTACAGCTGATATCTCCAACACTCAGCAACTCACACACAAAAAATCTAGATTGATAAATATCACTGCAGGTAAGAGGAAAAATCTGTGTTTGATTTTGCCGTGAACTGTCCCTTTAAAGCTTGTATGTTTCAGATTGTATGTTAATATCAAACAGTGAGCTAACCTCTGTCTCCTGTGTCACTGCTCCAGTGTAAACCAGGCTACCAGGGGGTGAACTGTGAGTACGATGTCGATGAATGCCACTCTCGGCCCTGCCTGCACGGAGGAACCTGTATCAACCTCATTAACCGCTTCACCTGCGCCTGCCCCCCCGGAACACATGGTACGTCTGCGTGTTACGTGATGTGCACACACACACGCAGCGTGATTAAAACTGTCCCGCTCATGCTTTACTTGATACACACAGTGATATATCCATCTGTTCTCTGCTCCGTAGGGCTCCAGTGTGAAGTAAACATGGACGACTGTGCCCCCAAGCCCGGCTCCTTTGAGCCCCGCTGTCTGAACGGAGGACAGTGTATGGACGGTGTGGGCCGCTACACATGCTCCTGCCCTCCAGGGTTCGTTGGAGAACACTGCGAGGGGGACCTCAACGAATGCCTGTCTGGGCCCTGCCACGACCCCGGCAGCCTCGACTGTGTGCAGCTGGTCAACGACTACCAGTGTCGCTGTCGCCTTGGATACACCGGTACGTTCGTATTAGACGCCCAAAAAGGGACATAACAGCGCTATATTTAGACAAAACCAGCAAGTAATTCGCTATAATCTTTTAGGGGAGCCAGATATTTTTATTAAGATCTGGCAACCCATCCTGACTTTTCTTTCCCCGACTGATGATTGATTACACCAGAGTAGAACGTAATTTGACGGTCAGCAGCTCTGAGGTGTGTGATGTGATAGTGACTTCAACTGTATGCAATGTCTGTATGGAGATTAAGACATGATCACGTGGAGGTGATGATATGCATAATGGAGACTTTTTTTGTTTGTTTTTTTGTTTGTTTTTTGTTTTAGTTTTTCTCTGCTTTTTTCTTCTTTTTTTGCAAAACTGCATGTTTTGCTGTTGTAAGAGAATAAATCCATAAATAAATCTAAAATAAATAAATAAACAAATTAAATTTAAAAAAATAAAATAAAAAAAATAAAATAAAATAAAAAAAATAAAAAATATATATATATTAACAGTTGGAAGAAGAAAAAAAAGAAAGAAAACCAGCATGTATGTAAATGTTTTGGTAATCCTGCAGAGTGTTTTAGTTGTTAATTATTATTTCTTTCCCAGGTCGTCACTGTGAGTCCATGGTGGATCTGTGTCTGTCGAAGCCGTGTCACAACAGCGGCGTCTGCTCTATGAACATGAGCTCAGTACATGGCTACACCTGCTCCTGTGTTCCTGTAAGTTTCTTTTAATGTCGCTCCTCTTCTGGTGTCGTAAGATGACGCCGTTTCAATCGATTCTCCTCTTTTATGCTCGCTTCCTGAATAACACCTTTTCTATTAATTTCTTTGTGCAAACAGGCTCTGTGCTCTCTAATTGGATCATAATCACTTTTATGTTTTCACAATAATGATTGACAGGGCTGTGCTCGTCAATTTTTCACATAATTATTAGCATGCCGTGTGCGTGCATAGGTTTGCTTTTTGTTCTGTGTTTTGATTTTTGCGCATATGCCACAAAGTTCACCCGATGCAAAGTGGTGTGTCTGAAAAACAGTTAGATTGTCAGAGATTGTGTTGCAATTTATCAACACCAAAAACACAGCTTACTATTCCGTTTGTTGAATGTATAATTAAGATTTTTTTTTTATATGAAAAAGTTTAAAAAGACATCAGAAGACATCTTTCTGATGCTTAATTATCACTTAAGTCTTAAAGAATATTACTCACAGTAAAGAAGTTATTAATTGTATGTACTGTAGATTAGGGCTGGGCAATATATCGATATTATATGGATATTGTGATATGAGACTAGATATCGTCTTAGATTTTGGATATCCTAATATCATAATATGGCATTATTGTCATCTTTTCCTGGTTTTACTGGCATCACAGTAAAGTGATTTCACTTTTGGAGCTGTCCTATTATTTGCCTTTACCCACTTAGTCATTATATCCACATTACTGATGATTATTTATCAGAAAATCTCATTGGGTGAATATTTTGTGAAAGCACCAATAGTCAACCCTACAATATCATCGCAATATTGAGGTATTTGGTCAATGCTGTCATGATATTTGACGTTCTCTACAGTGTATCGCTCAGACCTACTGCAGATATACTGAGTGACTTCAGAAGATTATAAAAAGTGGATGGGTGGCTGGCAGTGTTTTTCTTTCTTTTTGCTCTTTCTTTTGCTTCACACTAAATTCTTGTTTTTCTCTCCACTAACGTCTTGCTCCCTCTCTTATTCTCACGCTTGCGTCAGAGGGCCACACCATGGCTCAGGTATAGTAGACATGCAGCAGAATTGTAGGGCAACATAGATGTATATTAGTTATAGTCATTTGTTTCATTAAACGTCAGCTGCAATGTTTCATTGGCCCTTTACAAATGTGTAGCCTAATTTTTTAAAAGGACTACATCACACCTCAACAACATGTTATGTTTCACAGGGCTTCACTGGCTTCAACTGTGGCGAAATCGAAGGCTACAGTTGTGTAAAGCTACGCTGCCAGAATGGCGGCCGCTGTGTGGAGTCGCCCGTCGGCCGCCTGTACTGCCAGTGCCAGTCAGGCTTCAGCGGACCGCACTGTGAGAATGAACCGAGGTGTCCCGTGACCTGCCAGAACGGAGGAACCTGCATCAAAGATCCCTCCAACCAGTACCAGTACAGCTGCCGCTGCCTCACGTACTTCTCCGGACGATACTGCGAGAAGAAACTCATGGTGCCGCCCGCTCCGACCTGCCCGTACCTGCAGTGCGAGCAGCACTCGGGGGACAAAGTGTGCGACGATCAGTGCAACAACCACGAATGTCAGTGGGACGGAGGCGACTGCTCGCTCAACTGGGAGCAGCCTTGGGTTAACTGCAACGCCAGTGTTCCCTGCTGGGATCTCTTTAAGAACGGACGTTGTGATAAGGAGTGCGACAATCCCGGGTGCCTCTTTGACAGCTTTGAGTGCCAGGAGCCCCCCCCGTCCTGCAAGTATGTGACCCTCTTTATTTTATCATGGGCTATGTTTACATGCACACTAATATTCCACTATTATTCCAAATATGACGATATTCTGAACGTGATCCAGGTCATTTAAACAGCATGTTGCATTTGGATATTCCAAATAAGGGCTTTTTCTGATGAAGAGATGTGGGATATGCTGATATCAGTTAAACAGTTAAACAAACTTATTATTAGAAAACAAATTAAAAGGGAATTTTTTCTTAAAGTTTGTTGAATGGTAAAAGAAAAATAGGCTGTAGATTATATTTTTTATGCTTTATGCTCCTTTTTTTCATCTTTGTTTCCTCTCCTCACACACACACACAAGCACGCAAGCAGCCGTTCGGTGCGCAGATGACAGAAAGGTGCAGCGGTGTCTCTCCTAACTTGTTGCTCTAATTACCAATATTAGCTGCTGATTAGAAGAAGTCCGTTAGCCGTGCAGCTAATTAATGTAAACACTGAAACAGCGCAAGGCCGTCCATATCCGATGAGTTACAAACGGAGCAGTCTGATGCATGTAGAGCTCTGTATGGTTATACTGCAGCAGTCGGCGCTGCGCTCCGAGCGTTCAGTCAGCGGCTGTGCGTCGCGGTCCGTGTCTCTGTTCATCTTTTCTCTTCATTCCCTTATAAATGCATAATCTATAAGCTTGTTCCACGGGCTATATATATTATTTAAAATGTAAATGAATGTGGACTGCTTGTCGGTTGATGATCGGTTAACGAGGGTCGGTTATCGGTCAGAAAAAAAGATGAAAATTAGCATCCTTATTTAGGAACATTCTTTGGACATGTATGCAGCTCGTTCTGAATGTGCATCTCAGTTGTGGTTCTTAGGTCAGTTTACAGCCTCTTCCCTGTTTACGTTCCGCTCTGTGCGAGGTAGAGATGCATGCCCAAAAGAACAGAAACACACCTACTTTTAATCATTGTGAAAGACTTGGATATGGACTTGGAAATCCTAATTTGACGGCTGCATGTAAACTGGAAATATTAATTTTCATTAGCCATGTAAACAGCTTAGTAGGAATATTGTCTTTTTTGGAATAAGGGCAAAACAGAATATTTTCGTGCATGTAAGCGTAGTCTTTGCTGCTGCAGTTGCATATAAAGACCAAAACATCATGAAGCCAAATCACCAAACACCCACCCTCCTCGTACTGTGTATTTACAGGTATGACAAGTACTGCGCAGACCACTTTGGGAACGGCATCTGCGACCAGAGCTGCCACACGGAGGCTTGCGGCTGGGACGGCCTGGACTGCTCTGCTGACAGTCCAGAGAAGGTGGAAGGCACGCTGGTCATCGTGGTCCGGCTGCAGCCCGAGGAGCTGCTGGGAGACTTACGGGGTTTCTTGCGCTACCTGGGGGCCCTGCTGCACACCATCGTGCAGGTGAAGCTGGATGAAAATAAGAAGCCGATGGTGTACGCTTACTACGGGCTGGAGGAGGAGCACGGGCGACTCACACAGAGGAGGAGAAGCAAGCGGGAGCTGGAGAGGGAGGTCATTGGGTAAGGACAGTTCACGGTGCGGTACATCACATCATTCTTTCAAGCTCTCTTCAAATCCTGGAAAGTTTGTGAATATTATGGGGTGGAAAATGAAGGCGTTGAAAGTTTTTGAAAATAGACATGGGTCATTAAAGTGCTTGAATTGATATATTTTGTACATATTTTGATATTTTCTTTTATTAACAATGGTAAATTGTAGGACTGGGTTTGGTACTTTTAACTGAAATAACCCAGTACCAAGTAGTACTGAAACGATACCTGCATTCAATCCTTTTTGTATCAGGATCTAGGAAAAAATGATTATTTGTATGGTTATTGTTGCAGCTGTTGGTATCGGTATCATTTTAAGGGTACTGGTATTGATATCGTAATTTTTTTTAAACGATACCCAGCCCTACTGCTAGTTCTCATTATAAAAAAATCTCAGTTTTCTAACAAAAATTAACCTTGATCCGTGTCTCAAACAAAGCCGTGTTGGGTCCTTGAATTTAAGGGAACCGGGCCTTGAATTTGATGTTTAAGAAGGTGCGGGGGAAACCCTGCTTCTAATACTCAGCAGCTTGAAACGAACGCACCGCGTGTCATTAACAGTCTTTCGTATTCTTTGTTTATCTGCGCAGATCCGTGGTGCACCTGGAACTCGATAACCGCGAATGTTCCCACAGCTCATTCGACTGTTTCTCCAACACTAACGAGGCCGCGTCATTCATCGCGGCGGCGCACATCAAGGCCGAACTGCCGTACCCTCTGGTGTCCGTTGGCAGTAAGTACGCCCGTCGCTCAACATTTAACGGAATGTTTTTTTTTTTTTAGGTAAAAAAAAAAAAAATCCTGAAACAAATGAAAACAAAACAACTGGTATTTAGACTTGTATCCTGCAGGTGACCCGATAGTTCCCGCGCCGCCACCGCTGCTGATGATCCTGGTGGGAGTGGCGGTGGTTATTATTCTGCTGATCCTGGTGATGGGGATGCTGGCAGCCAAGAGGAAGCACAAACACGGTTTCCTGTGGCTGCCCGATGGCTTCTTGGCCAATAAGAATGACAAAAGGAGAGAGCCTGTCGGACAGGACGACTTCGACATGAAGTGAGTGGATTTACAGATTAACAGTTATCTTATTAAAAACAAGATGTATGATAACAACTACTGGCTGGGAATTCATATACCAGAGCGTGCAGGGTTCGTACAAAGTTTGGAAAATAAATCATTTTAACCGTTATGTTTTCAAGATGAGGTATATGCTTGGATTCTAATATACTCCTTGAAAAATGCCTGATTTTTATCAGCACAAACTCATCAACACAAACCAAAAATATTTTAATATTTGAAATTAAACGATACCATCTTATCTGCAAAAAACTGCATATCTCGCCAAGTGTAATAATCATTGTGCTTTCTAAGGAAGATCCTTGGAGTAAAATATCACTTGCCTTGTCTTGATTAGCAACTTTGTCTTTATTTGAGTTATTTTTAACTTAAGTCTGTCTAACTATGCGGTCAGCACGGGGATAAAGCCTCCGGGAGATCTGCCCGGCGCCCGGAAACAGGAAACAGGAAACAGGAAACAGGAAACAGGAAGTCCGTTTATCCCATTCTCAAAGTCCCTTACAGAAAAAACAAAAACAACCTCTGAGTTTTCAATCTACACACTGAAAATGACACGTTTTGATGATTTGGATTGTGCAATAAGGCAGACCTGCTCTGTTCTTTCAGTGAGTGATTGTAAAGATCTACAAAGAATATGTTTACAGTATTTTCATGGAGGTGTTCCACCGAAACGGGTTCCCCCCCGACACTATTTTGCAGATGCACCGTCGCTGGATGCAGGACGTGGTGCCGCCCAGGACCATTGTGATTGGTTTAAGGAAATACAAACAGGCCCCCCCCCCCCCAGTGGAGATAGGTCTGGCTACGCAAGACTATTTTTAAATAAGTACAAGGGGCATGTCTGTAAAACATCCACTTATCCACTAGCCTTATTTTTGCATTAACTAGGCTTAACTAGGTTGCTTGAAAATTGGTCTTTTTGATCTTATTTCAAGATTATATGTGCTACTGACAGATATCTTATCAAGTAAAATCCACTTACTGCACTGGCAGCCACATTTGCTTGTTTAGAACAAGTATGCTTATATCTAAAAGAAAAATGGCTTTAAATTTGACAGGGCAGTGGTCTCACCCTAACCTTAATCCTAAATGAGAAAAATAAAATCAACCAATATACATTGATTGCTGTGGGTGTAAATTAATTCTGTAATTCTTATTTTTCACAATTGCATTTATAGTAACAATTTCGATGTGATGATAAAAGCTTTGACAGTCTGGAAAATTGTTGGTTTAAGTGCTTAAAAAGTGCTTGAATTTTTACTCTTAACAATCTGTACGAACCCTGAGCGTGAAACAGAGCGTAGCTGGGACACAGTGTGCTTGTTGTGTTGCGGAATAAATATAAATCGTTGAATGAAACGTTACTGTCGCTTGACCTTTTTTCTCGTATCAGGAATTTCAAGACCCAGGATGGAGCCATGATTGATGGAAGTCAGAGTCAGAGATGGCTGGAAGACGAGGTCCCGTCCAAGAAACCGAGAGTAAGTGATTTAGAAAAAAAGAAGAACGGTTCAAATCAAGCTGATGGATCGGAGCACTTTAAATTCAATTTAGCGAGGAATGTTTGGAGCGTGAGTAAAGGTCTTTGGATGTTGTGAATGTTGTTTCAACTTCTGTTGCTTCTTTATAGACTGAAGACAAACCCTTGCTGCCCATCGCTATGGATGGAGGTGTTGACCGGAGGGAGTGGACCCTGCAGCACCGCAAGGCCGCCGACATCTCGCTCACCCCCCCGCAGGCCGACCTGGATGCGGACTGTCTGGATGTTAACGTCAAGGGACCCGGTGAGAGAAAAAAAATGTACTTCTAAACTTCTAGGTCTGATTCATTTTGAAGAACTAGTCTCTAATAATTCATTCCTCTCAGATGGTTTCACCCCTCTGATGCTGGCGTCGCTGCGTAACGGCGGAGGCCCGGACTGCAGCCTGCACGGAGAAGAGGAGGAGGAGAGCGGAGGAGATGAACCGGGGCCGAGCGTCATTTCAGACCTGATCGCTCAGGGAGCTTCTTTGATGGCTCAGACCGACCGTACGGGAGAAACGGCGCTCCACCTGGCCGCCCGCTACGCCAGGGCCGATGCTGCTAAGAGGCTGCTGGACGCCGGGGCTGATCCCAACGCCCACGACAACATGGGCAGAACTCCGCTGCACGCTGCCGTGGCGGCTGACGCGCAGGGAGTCTTCCAGGTGAGACGACAGAATAGGTTGGAAATTTGAGGTGAATTTAAGATTGGTCAGTTAAAACAGTGTTTTCGGGCTGGGAGATTATTCAGATCTTATTTTCAATTATGATTTTGGCTTCCAACGATTATGAAAACAAGATAATCGAGATATAACTGAGATATAACCGCATTCCGTTTCACAATGATGCTCTCGTTTTGTCTCGTGTGCACTTTCACTGAGTTACTGACTGGAAGATGTTGAATATAATTTCCCAAAATGTTGAATATATGTTTAGTAGTTTTCAGTAGGTTGTGGCAGTGCACTACAACATATTTGATCTAATTTATTTTGGTCTAATTTATTTTTTATTTTTTATTTTTTATTTTTTATTTTTTATTATTTTATTTTTTTATTTTTTATTTTTTATTTTTTATTTTTATTTTTATTTTTATTTTTATTTTTTATTTTTTATTTTTATTTTATTTTATTTTATTTATTTTTTTTATTATTTTATCGAATATAAGTTTAGTAATTCTCACTCGGGGGAAGTGCACCAACATTACAGCTTATTTGATATTATTAATTTTATTAATTTTAATTTTATTAATTTATTATTTTCATATT
>JAOVVB010164743.1:0-11553 GCA_028570985.1 Heterobranchus longifilis | reverse complement strand
TTCAATCAATCTCGTCTTGCTAAAACCAATAATTTTGTAATTTTAGTCAAAATCTGATGAAAAACAACACGGGTGAAATGATGAAGAATGTAGCTTTGCAGAGTCCTCCTCACTGTGCTCATGAGTGATAGACTAATCTCAGAGCAAAGTTAAGATTTATCTAAAACTACAGAGCAGTAAAAATGAAATATCTTTGTGGTGCTGGCCCCTGGAGTCGTGGCACACGGCAGATGGGAATGAATGAAGTGCCCTGCTGAAGAGTCGGTGGAGAATGTTTTATGTTTGCACTCTCTGCCCAGTTAATTGGAGAAAATAAAACTGGCACAACTCACTGCTCACGAACTCACTTCTCGAACAAAAGCCAATGGCACTATATCAAGACATTTCCCCTGAACCAGTCAGCGACAAATGAGCTGGCTGAATTAAAGGCAGGATCAAACTTAAATACTAAATCCTCTCAAATGATCGCTCGTTTAAAGACCTGGCAACCCGGAGCCTCTTCTGCTGGCTGGCTGCCTCTCTGTCGCTGAATCCACAGATCTCATTTAAAGCCTATTTTCACTTTATTGCATATATGTGGAGCTTAAAGTCTCTGTTTTATTTGAGTAGGGTTGCTTCTCTAAATGCTTCTGAGGGAATTTAGAAAGTTGCACTTCTTTTTTTCTTCTTTTTTTTAATTAAGAGAGAAAAGTACAACATGACAGGTGTCATGGCGGCGGCAGGTCGGACAGGGGGGCTCTCTGGATATGTGCATTCATCTTGAACTTTTTAAATGCATCCAAAAGTACAACTTTTAATCCGAGTACTATCCTACTATCACTGTTTTGAACTCACGCACTATAATTCGAGCTTCGCAGACTCATGCTGCAAACATTTCGGACGTGGCCGGAGTGTTATCTGCACATCTTGTTGGAAGCAATCCCCTTTACATCGGGCGAAAAACAAAAGCCCGGGACAACGAGCAAACACCAAAATAACGACAACTGACACAGACAGCCACATACCAATGAATATTTCACCAGGCCTAACAAGATATTTATAATTAGAAATACACAAGACATAAATAAGGAATACAAAATCCTATTATCCAATAAAACTTGTGTCTAAAATGTGTCAGCGCAGCTTTGATGTTATTGTGGTTGGTAAAAGAGTTTTTGTTTTCCTCACCATTATTTGTGTGTGCGTGTATGTGTGTGTACGTCTGCGTGTGTGTGTGTGTACGTGTGTGTGTGTGTGTGTGTGTGTGCGTGTGTGTGTGTACGTGTGTGCGTGTGTGCGTGTGTGTGTGTGTGTGTGTGTGTGCGTGTGCATGTGTGTACGTGTGTGTGCGTGTGCAGAAGTTTCAGGAAATCGAGGAGTCCCACCTGCGTCAGATGAAACAGCTGATCAAAGGTTACTCCCACTCCATCGAAGACACACATGTTCAAGTGGGACAGGTATGTTGTAGCCAAAACTAAACCCTGCTCTGATGACAGCAGCATTTTAAAATGTCTTTATTATATATATTTTCATAAAAATATTATATATACAGCACATTTGAGTGTTTTACATAAAACATTAACCCTCTGAGGCCCACATAGACCCATTTTTGTCTTTTTTCGAGGGGACAGGGGATCTTTAAGAGGAGGCAGCAGGTCAACAGTAGAGGCCACATACTAATGGTGTACATCATCTGAAAGCTGAGAACCTGAAGATTAATTTGAGATGCTCAGCACTGTGTGTCAAGGTTTTCTAGTCATAAATCTGTAATAAACATTGTGTTTTGGTTAGGCACCTATTACATTTTGAAGGTTTAGAGTGTATAAAGTCTCAGAACATTATGATCCAAGTATATGATGACCATGACCATGTTATATTATGTCTCAAGTTGTTGCAGCAAGTTTGGGGTTGATACCATTTGTTACACAGATTTGGTGCACAATTTAACCATTTTTGATAATAACTCCAAAATAACTAAATTGAAAAAAAAAATTGCTCAGAAACTCCCTTATTGCCAGTATACATAAGAAAACCATCCTCTGAATGTCCCAGGTCTCTAGTTTGTGTTTGTAAAGTTTCATGAGGCTGTGATTATCCTAGAGGTCACAACAGGTCATTTTATACAATGAGGTCAAGTTTCAGAAAATGGTCTCACTACAATGAAATGGTTACTATGGAGACTAACATCAACACACATTAATACAACTGGCCTCATTGAATCCACAAGAGTCTCAGCTTTACAGTCATTTATGCAATTCCAAGACTGTTTAGGGACCACAGTGTGCAGAAATATTCAAATACACCATTTTACAATAGGTGAAAATAACTTTTTCAATTTCAAATTTATACTGCATTCAAAAAACTGCAATGGCTAGCTTTAACAGGAGTGGAAGAGGCTTTAAAAAGACTTGGAAAGTGCCATAGGTCAACAATAATTCAAGAGGAATGTGTGAAAGGAAAAGGGGCATGAAAGTATCTCAGACTTCCTGATTAAATTTGTACTTAAAACATAACGCTGGCTGACTTTGACCTGATTTTTCTCGTTGGTTTCCATTATATCTATCGATTCTGACCAAGATCCACACAAATGTTACTCTATAGTTACTTCGATCTTACTTTGTCGCATTTTGTGTGCAGCTTTCCGAAACAGTAATAATGAAATTCTGCTCAGAATCATGTAATGTGACGGACAATCAAAGTCCAAGATGTCAGGAATTCCAATAGACAGTGTACAGTACCAGTAGTACTGTGTGTCACGTCATCTGACTAAACGGCCTCCTCAGGCGCACAGTGTTGACACACATCCACATCCTCAGGATCTGTCATCTCGAAGCCCCATCAGACAGCCCGCAAGCCGCAGCTAATAAACTCTTACACTTACCACGGGGGCCACAGCTCATGTCTGGTTGACCGATTTCTCATGTCACCCCTCTTCCAGACGACCGTTCCCCGCCGGGGACAGAGTGACCTTTAACGGGAAGGACTGCCTGTGTCAGTACTGTGTCGAGCCCATGTCTCCGGGACCAAAGGACATCCTGGGCTCCAGCAGTAAGTCGCCATTGTTTAATAAACACATGCACACAGCTTTCACACGATGCTATTTTGGCTTCCACACAGAATAGTTTGTGGTAGGATTCATAGTGAAAGTGGATTATTTAGGAATTAAAAAAAAAAGTTTTAGAAAAACCAAAAGTCTGGAAAATTGAGCTGTCAGGTTTGATTCATGCATGGGATTTAATGTAGCTGTGATGTTTGTGCTGTGAAGAATCATTTTCAGGTTTACATCAGTCATCTTGCCCACACGTTATTAGCATAAATTTAATTGAACACGGACCAAAATTACCTTCAAACTGCCATAAATATGGAATCATGTGTATAAAATGAGGCACGTCTAGAATATTTCCATTTTATGAAATGGTGCAGCTTGTTTGAAAATGTGACTCAGTGATGACTTTTTCCAACTTTAAAGCTTTAGAGGTGCTTGTAGGCAGATTTAGCCATGCTAGCTGTTTGCCCCTGTTTCCTGCAGCCACTATGCTAAGTGACTGCTGGCTAGTTATGGCAAAAATGATAATCACGATTATTTTGGTCAATATTGAAATCGTGATTAGTTAACATGATTACTCATTGACTTTGGAGACATCATGCATTTATTGAACTTTAAAAAAAAAAAACAACTTGTGTTTTTAACAGTGGATTTTCTTGAACTTTAAATATAATTCAACTGAAAAAACAAAAAAAAGAGATAAATAAAAAATAATATATAAAAATAAATTTGATCATAAATTAGATATATTCAACATATTCAAGTCACTAAGTAAAAAAGTGCCCCGCTGTAAAGGAAAGGGGTGCGCTGGATTTATAACACAAGAGGAAATGAGAGCGTCATTGTGAAACAGAATGCGGCGCAATAATCGTTTTATCTCGATTATCTTGTTTTCATAATCGTTGGGAAACCAAGATCGTAATTGAAAATAACATTTGATTAATTGCTGCTGGCTGAACCGTAGCTTCATATTGAACAGACAGACATGAAAGTGGTATCTTTCTTCTCCTCCGTCTCTCAGCAAGATAGCGAAAAAGCATATTTTTCTCAAAAGGACAAACTATTCCTCTAAGAGGAAATCATGACCGACTATTTACTGCTCGACAGTTCCACGTAACAGTAAAAAATACTTTGTAAGGAGCTCTGCTGCAACCCAGTTATGTGACAGAATGATGTTGGGATATCATTCATTCTCTCCTCTTCTCTGTAAACGCAGCCTTGTGTTGGACCAGCCATGTTCCTTTATGAATAACACCAAGACAGGCCTTGCTAAATAATGCATGGCCGTGCATTTCCCTTCCTCTGGAGCAGGGACTGTGCAGCCCTCAGACCCCTCCTCTTCCAACTCCCTCTTTCTCTCTCCTCTCTTCCTGTTCTTTCTCTCCCTCTCTTTCTCACCCCCACTGGTCTCTCCGTTGGCGTTTGAAGAGCTTTTAGACAAGGTCACCTATAAATAAGGCATGCTGATTCTCCTCACGTCATCATCGCAGCCTCGTTATGCCGTACGTAGTTATCGTCCCCTGTGGTTGCAGCGGGCCCTGTGTTGCTTTCATCCTCCATTCATTAAAGAAGAGATGACAGGAAGATTGTTCATTTGGAAACCAACCTCGTGCACTTTTAGAGCCTCGGGATCTCACTTGGATATGGATGGAGCTTTTAGAGCCCTGGTAGAAGAGATGTGGGTGATAGAAAGAGGCAGCTGTCAGAACATCGCCGGTTACACTCTGTCACCATCTAGTGTCTTGGGTCAGAACTGACATCGTTCCTCACTCTCTGCATGCTATAATTAGCATTTGTTAATATTGTGAGCTCATTACAGGCTGTGTTTTTACATGAAACAAACCTCAGAGCGAGCATTCATTCACTCTACAGGTATTTCCTTGCTCTGTTATTGTATTTTCTCGTAGGGGTGTGAATCTTTCGGCATCTCACGATTCGATTCTTGGGGTCACGATTAGATTTAAAATGGATTCTCTGGTAGGGCTATGGCCTAAATCCTCTATCCCAGTATAGGTCACTTCATATCTCGATAATGATATATATCACGATATAGCATGTTTTCTGTGTACTGTAGTCTAACGTTACCCAGCGACCGGTGTGTGGCAAACTTTGCAGAAGATGGTTTTCTTTTTTTGTAACCAAACTATGTCTAAACAACAGAAGTAGACCCTCATTTAGGTACAAGCGCTTCTTGTTTTGGTTGTGTTATGTCCATTTCTTGTCATTTCTGTTTCTTGTTAGCAAAACGGTGACTCTAGCTTCGCTCCCACCTGCAAGGATTAGAATGTAAAGCGTTGCCCAAATTATGGCAATATTGCCGTGACGCAGTTCAGCCGCTGGTTTTTCAAACTTGTGATAGAAATGATATAGAAAAAATATATACGATAGACATTTTAATATAGTTTGATGATATATATCGTCATATCGCCACAGCGGCCGTGGGTTTGGCCCTTTGCTGCATGTCGTCCCCTCTCCATCTCTCCCCTTTCCTTTCAGTCTACAGCTGTGTTATTAATAAAGGCAAAAAGAAAAAAAATCTCTTCTCGACTCAAAACGATTTGCGATTTAAAATCGATTCTGGATTCAGTACATAGGGGTGCTAATTTCAGGATCTACTCCAGTCCGCTGTGCACTAATAAAGGCGGTGTGGAAAATTATAGCATGAAAATAGCAATATCCATCTACTTTTGTAGAAAGAAAACATTTAAAAATCATTTTTTGGAAGTTGTGAATCCATTCTTAGAAGAAAGCACCACTATTTTCTTGTAGTTTTCGTTGCGAGAACACTCCTGATCTTTTTGTGTTTTTAAGCCATGCCACTGTTTGCTTTTTCGCAGATTGTGCAGGATGTGGTCGAGACATTAAGAACGGACAGGCTCTTCTAGCACTGGACAAACAGTGGCATCTGGGCTGCTTTAAGTGTAAGGCCTGCACCAAAGTGCTGACCGGGGAGTACATCAGCAAGTAAGCAGCTCATCATATCCACTGTAATTACAGGCTACTTGGACAAATTTAGGCCTGCATAAGGTTCAGGCACAATTTGATATTTCACTGTCAAGTCCCTGATTCGTCTGTTTCCTCTCAGGGACGGCGCCCCCTACTGTGAGAAGGACTACCAGATCCATTTTGGAGTTCAGTGTGAGGCGTGTCATCAGTTCATCACAGGGAAGGTGCTAGAGGTAAGACACACACACACACACACACACACACACATCACGCTCTGCAACTTCAACATCCCTCTGATTAGCTCCCTATTGGCAGATGTCTCTCTGTGCAGCCTGATGTGGAATTTATAATATGCTTTTCCTGGATTTCATATGAATCCTGCCTGAGGTACGTTTGAAAGAATTCTACGGGAACAAATACTTTCACTTGCATTTGAGTCCTTAAGGCTTATTTAAGGACTGCAATTACAGCAGATACATTTGGAAAATATTTTTTTTCTTTCTGTGGATTTGCAGAAATAAGTTCATAGTTAAAACCGTTTTGAGAGTTGGTTGTAAAGTCTAAATTCTGCTTTCCGTACAGACGGAGAATGTTGCATCGGTGTGGAATTGTGAAATGTAGTTTCATAATCTCCTGTGTAATCTCTTCATCTCAGGGCCAAATAGACTCTTGACATGACTGTATTCAACGAAAAGATTAGTAATTCTTAGCAGATTTTTAGGTCTTTCCGAACTCTAAATACACATGCTCGCAGACGGTCGTACAAGTTTGCTTTGCCGCAAATTATATAAATATTACATAAAACACCGAATGTGGTCTGACATTTACGAAGTGATCATTAATACTGTATGTCATGCAGCTGTTACGAAACTCTCGTGTGAACGTTATTAACGTTGTCTGAGCCGAGTTTATGTAAAAATGTTACCAACACCTCTGTCCTCTCTGTGCTCGCTGGTCTCTGGAACAAGTGCGAGCCTCGTCTGTTCTGCAGACACTGATCCAATCAGACACTGAGTTACGTGTCATTTAATGGTATGAAAATGTCACTGCTCGCCAGCCGGGCTTACAGTAATCCAGCACTAAGACAGGCCTTTATGACAATAGGAAAAGGCCTCGGCATCTCACCCCCGTGCTGCTGCCAATGGATCAGCGGGGCCAAAGCCATAGCAGTCTGTCTGATAGTCTGATCACTGACCCAAGACCCGGGTCATCCATCGGTGGGTTTGCATACTGTCTGCTCCTCTGGGAGTGCAATGTGAATAATAGCTTATTAATGCAGGGCGTGTAATTAATGCAGCTATTAAAAGCCGAGAGAAATATGGAGAGTATTTAATGGCACACTACACATATAGCATAAGTACCTTTATTATCCCTGAGAGAGAGATATAGTGTTCTACAGTGTACACGAGGAGAGTATTGGGTAGGAGGTGCTGTGAAGTGCTCGCTATAGCCGCTCTGTAAAATGTGCAAATGCAAACATTAGTCAGTGGCTCCATATCTCCGAGTGGCCACTTGCCAGCTGAAATGTTACTGAGGGTTGTTATACAGCAGGAAAGATTTCATTTGGGTATTTTATCACCCCCGGTCAAAGTCACATATAATGGTGCTCTGTGCATGCAAAGTGCCACATCAGTGTAGATGGAAATTCAGGCGATCTTGCCGTCAGATCATTTTATTCGATTGCAGGTTACCACAAAGAACACTCGTATTGAAGGCAGGCTGTCTGTGTCAAAGAGACAGATGTCATGGTGGTCATATTCAATATGAAATACACAATCTTACCATTTTTCTTACTGAAAGAGACTGGAGACACTCTAGGCAAAAACATTTTTTTATGCACCGGTTTTGAGTTATTTTGCTTCCATAACATGTCTTCTTTCAGACTAGCAAACATCCAAAATACACATTTAGGTGTTTATTTTATGATACTTAAGCCGGAAATATACTTGCTGTTTGACCATCTATTTGCATAGATATCGCATCATGTTAATTTTGGAGTACATACACAATGAACGGACAAAACGGACAAAACATGCGTTCAGTGTACACGTATTTAAGCAAGTGTATCTCCGGCTTAAGTCTATTTGCGTCTGCAGATTTCTCCTAAATTCACAAAAAGTTAGCATTAGATAAAGCCTAATTTGCATATTGAAACATAAAATCTCAGAAAACTTCTAATACACAAAATAAATGTCTTAATGTAAGTTGAGAAACACCTTAATTTACATTAAACCTGCAGCCCAGGGAACATATTTCCCAACAGCTGCCCTGTGCCACAGTTTCATCAACAGTTGTTCTTGAAGAAAGAGAGAGCAGTTACACAGGATCTGATGAAACTATCCGTTGCACTAACAGGGTTTGGGTGTTAGAGGGAAAGAGCTGAGCGCAGGTAGAGCACTGGGTTTATTTCCTGGAAGTCGCAGCTCCGCTTCATTCACCTTACTGCAGGCTTCATTGATCTTCATTTTTGCTGTGATGTCAAGTCTGTTTTTGCACGCTCTGTGTTTTCCAGGCAGGCGATAAGCACTACCACCCCAGCTGTGCGAGATGCAGCAGGTGCAATCAGATGTTCACAGAAGGAGAAGAGATGTATCTGCAAGGTGAGCGGACCGACCGGCACTGACACATGGAAACTTTGTTACTCCACTTTTGGTTGTTGTTTAACGGAAATTGTAGGTTGAGTATGGCTTAGGGGCATCAAATCTGTGGGGAATAAATTGCATATTTTACTATTATAAGTACACCATCCTATTCTAATACACCTAGTGCTGGTCTTTAGCACAATTATTTTTTCCCTATGTACCATGTAGCAGGTGTGTATTAAGTCTGTTAATAACTCATTGGCCACCCATCCATGTATATGCAGTAGGGCCCGACCAATATGGAATTTTTGAGGCCGATACCGATACAGATTTTTGATGGAGAAAATTAACCGATTACCAACATGGCGGCTGATATAGTGAACGTTTGAGCTGGAATGAAAATAGACCTTTTCTATGTGGATTTTGCACCAATATGACTTTGCAGAGGTACTCAGAAGGCTGTTTTCTTAAATAAATAACTTTTAATAAAGAATACTTAACATTAGTATACATTACAGGCCTGCATACAATGTGTTACATTGTCAAACAATTCTAGAAATAAACAATGAAAAAATAAAAATAAATTCAAATGGAAATTAATATTTAAATGCAGAACTACATGATGACACAATTTCTAAATCAACCCAAGCACCATTTTCTGCATTATATATTCTGTATAAAAATATTTCATATTGGCACATATTGGACAATATATACACTGATACTGATAGATATGGATATGTTTGTGATATTATCGGTCGACTGATATATCTGGCTCTAATATGCAGAATTAATAACAGAAATATGTTGCAGAACACTTCAAACACACTTAATTGAAACACATTTAGTCATATATGCAAAATGCATTTCAATAATGTGAATATAATTCTATTTCCATATGTTGCTCTGAACATATTTTGTCTGGGTCTTCCTCCTCAGGATCGACAGTGTGGCATCCTGGCTGCAAGAACACCACCAGAACAGAGGAGAGACACAGGGAGCGGGTAGGAATTTGGCTGTCACTGACTCCATTGTCTATGACTTTGTCCTGACTGAAAGCACCTTTCTGTTCATGTCTCATGACAGTGTTTTCCCGGAGAAGATAGAAATTCGGAATATGTAACGAGGGATTGTGCATGGGCTGTTCCCGCTCGTTGTTGAATGTGCACTTGAATGTTTCAACCGTTCATCATCATCTGTTTAGTCAGTACTTTTAGCTAACTATTTGGACCATTTATCCATTACTTTTAGCTAAATATTTCAACCAATTATCCATTACTTTTAGCTATTTATTTCTACCATTTATTCATTACTTTCAGCTACTTCTTTAAACTTCTGTGTTCAGGTGTTACAGCTGATATATTCTTTTTTTTTTTAAAGATTTTTTATTTATTTTTTTACTTTTTTGCCTTCATTGAAAGCACAGCTGAAGATTGACAGGAAATGGGAGACAGAGAGGGGACGACATTCAGCAAAGGGCCGTGGGTCAGAGTCAAACCTGCGGCCTCTGCGGCAACGACTTTAGCCTTTGTATATGGGGCTCACCCCACAGCTGATATATTCTTTAAATCAAATTATAATTTCTGGTATTTCTTATTAGTTGAACTGCTCCATAATCTTTCCAAGTAGCCTAACCCATGGCAACAGCAGAAATACCACGTGTGCGTGTGTGCGTGCGTGCGTGCGAGCCTTTGCATGCGTGTATAAATATTTGTTATTGTGCATATTTACATGTCGACATGTTTGCTCTTGATGTGTGTGTGTGTGAACTGTGAGTCGGGCTGAAGAGGCACAACCCCTGTGTGATGTCCTGTGAACCCCCCCTCTCCCTTCCTCCACAGCTATTGCCTCCGTCCCTCTTATTCCTCCAAAAAACAGAAAGGCAGGTACTGTATTCGCTATTGGCTATGAGATGGCATCATCCTGTGTTCCACCATGTACATAGGACACTGAACTGCACTGTATGCTGCCATCTGCTGGAGACAGCCTGCAGTGCCCTCTCTGTGTGTCATATGGAGCCATTCAGTCTTGTCTATTAACACCGTATTCTACGCTCATATCAAAGGTGCATGAGACATATGCACACATTTGGAGGAGCAGACACAATGTTATCACAGATGACTAATTAGTCTTTTTTCAAATCCTCATTCACCCATTAGGTGAAAAGTACATTTAATTACGCCACACTCAGACCCGCTGCTGCCATCCAAACTCTTCATTTCCCATTTAAACAGGCATGAGGTTCTTAAGAACATAAAATCACAGCGCTAAAGCACTCATTCACTTTGCAAATTTGCAAATGAATGACCTAATCATGAAATGACATGTTAGTATTTCAAAGTACGTCATGTTATTAATGAAACTTAAATACGGGGTTGGCAATTCCCTCTCATCGCTCATACACTATAAAAAAAAAAAAAAAAAAGGCAAACGGTGTAATAATGTTGGAGTGTTTTGGGTAATAATCACGGTGATGTGCAGATGGCAAGGGGCTGTGGATCACGGGAGCCTCACAGACGTTGATGTGACTAACAGCCACTTGTGTGTTTTCTTCTCACAGCCTACGAGGTCGTCGTCCGAGAGTATTTGTTCCAGACCTGGTTCAAGCATACCTGGCTCACCGGGTCACACGATCTATGTAAGAAATGTTATGGATTTATATATGTCTAAATATAGATTGTTCAATGTGCCAATTGTTCTGTATTACTAGTTAGAAATTCCCATTTTGATAACAACCCCTTTTGACAGTTAAACGTACAATATGTAATTTTCTGCCGCTAGGGGTTTCTCAATCAAAACAATAACAAAAGACGCAGTTTGGTGACGTCGTGAAGTAGCGTGGGATCATGGGAGTTCCTTCTAACCGTTCATCATTCAGGACATTTTTACCGGGAGCTGAATTGTCCGCTGAGGTGTCCTCCTCTCCAAAACAAACAGACCCGGTAATTAAAACCAGTAAAACATTGAATAAAGCCGTTTCACGTTCGGCATACAAAGGAC
>JAOVVB010164713.1:0-11553 GCA_028570985.1 Heterobranchus longifilis | reverse complement strand
AGCAAGACAACAAGACTCACATTGTTCTGATTGTGTTTACTTACACTAAAAACATTAAAACCGGACAATCTGAATGTACAGTATAAGACAGACAGTTTTGATTTTCACATGAATCCAAACACAGAACCTCATACTAGCATCTTTTTTCTTTTTTTTTCTCTCTTTTTTTTTTATACATTTAGTCGACGGTACAAATGAAACAGGAAGGTTTACGGCTATGCAATACATTTGATTGATCACTTTAAGACGGACTATACATGTCGCAATGGGCACTTTCAGGGGAAAAACAGGCTCGAAAACAGAAAAAGAAGAAGCAACGTCCTGTCCGGGGCTTTTTTTTTTATTGAAGTAACATCAAACCTGCTTGTTGAGGTAAGCATGCCACGAGGGAATACGAAGGAAGCGATTCCCTTTAAAAGGGACTCCCTTAACCATATCCCCACTCACTTTGTAATTCGCCTTGACAGTAAATCAATTCTCAAGCCTGGCCCCTTGGACTCCTCCAACCCTAGGTCCTCCTCTCTCAACATTCCTGCACACATGAATCACTCCAACTCCTGGCTTCTAGAAGGCATTTCCTGCCCGGCCCTCTCTCTCTCTCTCTCTCTGTCTGACTCCTCTGCTGAAAGCTGGGCAGGAACCCGCCGAGCTTTGATTTGGACCCAGAGGGAGAGAGAGAGAGGAGAGCTCGGCTTAACACGGGGCCCTGGCTCTGGGACCGCTCCGAGAGAGAGAGAGAGGGAGACATGGAGACTCGGGGTGTGTTGGGAGATGCCTGCACACCCAAGCAGGGATTTAGTGCTTTATCCTTCAAATTGCAATATGAGCAGCGGACCGTATTCCAAATGGCAATATCACTCCGAGCGTAAAAGTCTGCCCTAAGGGAGCGTCCTCAGTCAGGATTTAAGTATACATTCTCTCTAAGACAGATGTTCATTATTATTTCACTTCTGAGACCACTTAACGTGGAAGATCATCACAGATTTGTATGTAGTGTTTTAAATTCTTTAACAAACTTCATGATAACTCTCAAAGTTAAAGTGGATAGAAGAGCATTCAAATATTTTATGGCAAAAAAAATGTACACAATAGGATCACAGGTTGGCTCTTCAAAGCTGTACACCTGTTCAACCTTCCCCTCTAGAAATCATCTTTGATGCTAAATCCACAGTATATGTACATACAACTTTTTGTCAGTTGAGCGGACTTTAGACGACCAAAGCGGCTCTTAAAAACAACGGTCTAAATTGTCTTCATATTATATACACAGAAGTGAAACGTACATATTTTACAGAGATCACTACACAAAGATCACAAACAGAGAGTCTTAGAGTGTGGGCTGCAGCGGAGTGAAAAGGGGGTCATATGTCGTGACAGGGAGAGCTGGCCTACTGTGCAATGGCTGCTGTGTGTGTGTGTATATGTGTGTGTGTGTGTGTGTGTAAACTGCGGGGATGTAGATGTTTGTAGAGACTTGTTTGTCTGCGAATGTTGCGAGTGTGTGATCTCGTCCTCTTCCCTTCTCAGATCATGGCTCTTATCACCAGTCGCCCTTTGACCTGGTGCAGATAGCTGCTCTGCTCTGCCTCTAAGCCCTGATTGGTCAGGCCCTCGTCCTCGCTATCGATGGGCTCCTCCTTGACCTTGATGACCCCGTAGTGAGCGTCGGGGAGCTCGCCGCTCGAGCCACTGCTGCTGCTGCTGCTCAGCGTGTGCTTCCGGATGACTCCTCCAGGGGGCAGCCTGTCCTCCTGCATGCTCTCTGTCAGCTCTCTGTGCTGCTGCTCCTCCTGCTCTTCCTCCGACTCCTGCAGGTGTGCGTTGGGCTGACGTAACTGCTCAATGGACTTGGACAGCAGCTGCAAAACACATCGGCTCCACATTAATGATGATATCCTGCAGCCAGTGATCTTTAACAATCAAGCTTTTATCAGAGAAAATCAACAAGAATATCCATTTGAGGTTTCTACCACATAAACAGCATTAAGCACGCAAATACATCCAAAGAGCAGCACAAAAACAAACAAACTTTAGACTATTCTCTTTCACCAAATCTTTAATCAATCTAATCTAACTCTTAACAGTCTCTGTAACTATATAAATAACCCACATATGTGTCATATCCATATTAATTTAGCTCTTATTTGACAGTTATTTGCTTTTCCTAAATTTAGAACACCAAAAACTGCAGTAATCGCAAAATAGGAGGAAAATAGATACAGTATACTGTGTGTCGGACAATTAAGGCTACACAAGCCACAAGTGTGAGTATTTCCATGTTGATAAATCCAGTCTGACACTTTATTTTGTAAAATAAAGTGTCACACTTCTTACACTAGAGCAAAACACAAAAACTGGAGACTTGAAAAATAAACTGACACTTATATTATCAGGATATTGATGTATTAAATGCCACATTTATACTGACAACTGCTAACAATATGTATCTGCATGTAATAAAGCTATTGTAACTTTAATAATGTGAAAGAGGCAAATGTCAAACTGATAAAGTTTCTGTCTAATGGTTTTGGTAAACTACATTTTTAGAAGGTTTAGGAGTGGAAGCAGATTAGCCATTGTTCCTGCCGTCTTATGAGAGTTAATATAATTCAATAATGGTGGTGGCCTCTGGTAAGTGGATTAGTGTCACTCACTTGCTTTATTTTTATAAACTACAGTTCAGAATGTACAAAGTCCTCCATATGGTAAATCATGTGTTTTCTCCTGTAAATTGTGGTTATTTTCTGCAAACAGTGGCACCAAGGTACACGGTGCAGGGAGCATGTTATTGTGTAGGCTTGCTAAAGAGGATATCAAGAGAGCATAATGACACTCTGCTGCATCAAAAGTCCACTCTGAAAACACCAAGTTATGAGCATGTCATCATCCAAATCTGTTTCATCTTACATCAAAGATATTTTAATCAAATTTAATTGTTAATTCTCCATTTTTATTAACAGGTGCACCTGGAGCTAAGTGTCAGAGACAGAAAAATGTCAAAATGACATGTTTGAATCCATGGAAACAGGTTAAAAAGCTGTAAAAAACTAGATTTTTCAGAGGGCAATAGTAGAAAAACAGTTTTTAAATATTTGTTTGCAGAAAAAGAGGGATGTGAGTTGAGATTCAGCCTGACAGAGGAGCTTTGTCTCTCAGAGGGATGTTTCAGTGTCTTGCAGCTTTGCTAAATCAGAGCTACTGAAATGGTGCCATGATTCAATTAGTCTGCCACAAGAGGGCTCCAAGAGCAGGACTGACAAGTGCCTACCCCAGCTGGTAACCAACAACATTACTGTCTGCAGAATGTAGGCCTTATATAAATACCCTTTCAGCTATAAGAATTAGCCTCCTTAGCTTGGCATTAGTAAACACTGTTCATACCGCTTCCTAAAATCCCTAAGCTCTTGTAAATTTCCATTAGTGCCCCCTACTGTTGCAGGCACTGAAGGACGTTTAAAAACAACCGTAGACAAGCCTCTGCTAGGAAATTAATTAGGGCAATGTTTCGGAGATCCCTCTCAATAAACACTGAGGGCTCATCCCTGATTAGTGGCCATTTATAACCTCCACTTAAAGAGGCTTTACTTGCGATCTCATTGGCCTGAGTGATCAGAGCAGGGCCCGTTGTTCACGTGTTCCGAGACAAGATGTCGCAATTATTCCAAAGCTCTTTTCAAATCAAATCAACTTCACAGTGGTACTTCTCAATAATTACAGCTGATATTAAAACTAATTTCAGCTGCCTGGCAGTGACACGTGTTTCACAGAGGAATTCAAACTGAAACCTTTTTGTTCCAGTGAAAGCTGTACATCTGTACTGTACAACTCAATAAGTGCTTGTGTTGCTTTGTGCTTTTTTATGACTTGGAGGTAAGAGTTGCTCTATAGTTCCCATGGCTCTTTCAGGGCCCAGCGTTGGGACACATCAGTATGTGAGCTCACACAATGCTGCCTTTCACAGTGTCTGCCACCTCACACACGTCCCTCACCAGAATAATTACACTCTGTGTGTAGCGAGGTCACCTCGGCCAGCTAACAGAAACACAAATATTGCCACAGAGGAACAAAATGTATTCTGGGCACTTTTTCCTTCATTTGAACTTAGCTGAATTGAATTTCACAGAGTTAGCATGTGAGCAGCACTGATGCCTTAAGCTATGATAACAGAATTAGTGCAGGGGAAGCATTTCTTCCCCATTTGAAGTCAGGCAGAAGTTCTTTGCTTTGCAGAAATAACACCAGGATTCCAGCGAAGAACAGACAACAGCCCGGGTCTGTAAACCTGAGCTAGCACAGATGCTTTTACAAAAATGCTAAAAATAGATCCGCATTTGTGTGCTTAAAATGATTAAATCAGACTCCCCGCAGTGAAATAAGACCTCGCGAGACCTAAAAAGGAATAGAGAATGCTGCGAGAAAGCAATCTGAAAGTCAAAATCCTCCCCTGTGATTTGAATATTGATGAGCGGCACAATACCTTATTTATATGGATCTGCTGCTGGTACTGTTTCTGTTTCTCCAGGAAGTGCTGGTGTTGCTGCTGGATGACAAGTTGGGCCAGTGTGTTCTGAGGCAGCGGCGCCGACTGGGTCCTGTTCAAGGGCCGGTGTTTTGGTAGTTTAGGCCGACTGCTGGAGGGCCGATCCTTCATGGCCAGAGGGGACTGAGGGTGGGATGACATGGTGCCTTGGCCTTGATGACAAAAAAAAAATAGTATTAGGTTTCTTCTAAAGTCATTTTGTAAATTGCTTTAATTTATAGTATAACAATATGTAGTGTGTCGTGTTTAACATCATGTAACGCAGTCTCACCAGAGGAGAGAATCTTCTGCTGCCTCATCTGCTCCTTCTGCAGGAGGTGTTGGAGGAGGGCCTGGTGACTGGGGCTCACTTTAGACTCCAGGCCAGTCTGAAGGGGCACAGGGCCCAGCAGGTGGCCAGGCAGCCCATGCCTGATTTCTGTCGATCTGTCCTTCAACGCCATGGCGGCCTGAGAGAAGACACAAGGTTGATAAAGTAATGGTTATTCTTTGACCCACACTACACATGCTGTGCACTATTTGGTAGTCACTTATAATCATCTGCAGGAAATGTAACAGGTTTTACTGATTATGTATTGATTCTTTTGCAGGGACATTGCACAATACATAAATTGTACCAGAATACAGCTAAAAGCTAATTTGCATCTGTAGTCCCTGGGCGGAGGCCACAAGTGCTGCGCAGATAACAGATACAAGATGTGTTGTTTATGTGTTGCACTAACAGACACAATAAAACAATATTTTAAAAAAAATTAAGAAACAAAAATTAACAACCCAACCAATATTAAAATCCCACTAGGTAGCACACCATTAATTTTAACAAGCCAAATTCAACAGCATCAACTGTTTTATTTTTGTGAATGAAAATGGTTCTTGTAGCTACAAATCAGGCAATGATGAAATCAGAGACCATCAATGGTTAGAAGTTCCTGCAGCTGATTAACGGGCCTCTGAGGAATGTGCCAGAGAGCTAAAAGATGATACATTATGTGCCGTGTTATCAGGAGTTGCACTTGAGTGGACTTGGCCTTTTTAAAAGCTGTGATAAATGAGGTAATAGGGGAAGATAAGAGCATGCCTGACACAAGACACTGCAGAACAATATTTATCTAAGGGCGATAAAATCATTTGGAGGCACAGGTCAGTGACCTCTGGTCGTACAGAGCCACTGATGGCAGGTTTTTTTTTTATCCCATAGCAGAAAAACATGCCACCACTGAACAGCTAAACTAGTGTATTAAGCAAGATTTTATTTCATGTAAAAACAAACAGGTTATCTCAGAATATCAGCAAAAGTTGTACTCACACTAACAGGTGAGGATGCAGTGGAAAGCCCCAAGGAGATGTTAGGTAAGGAGGGGGATGTGTATAAGCTCAGCATCGACACAGAGCCCTCAGGTCGGAATAACCTCGGCTGTGAAGGCCATCTCTACATCACACACACACACAGGGCAGAGAAAAGATGGAGAGATTTAGGAGGAGGCGACAGATTTAGAAATCCCACTATGGACAATTTCAAAAGGCAACATGAGCAGTGGCATAAATGTTAATGCACTATGACGAACAACAGCCCTCCCTGCTGCAGAGGGAAAGGTATGAGTTTTTATGATCTATGATAGAAACGCAGTGGCAGGCAGCGAAAGTTTCCCGGAGCTTCACAGAATGGCACCAGCGAGGATGATATGCTATTGTAAAATACTGCAAACCTCTAAATCTACCCTCAGTTCCTCAGTCCCCAGTCGGCCTGCTGCCTGCTCTTACTCCCCGGTCCCCACCCTCGGGCTACTCTCTCAGAGAACATCAGCACTGGGGCATACTTCCTGTACCCAGCAGAGCAGCGGACCAGCATGTGGTTTTGGAACAGTCATGTTTATCCTTCCAACCCCTACCAGTACTCAGTGACCTGTATGTGGATATCCGGCCCATATTTGACCCGAGGGACCCGTTCCCTCTGAAAAAGGATACCTAATGTAACGGTGCACAAACATGCCTTGCTTTTGCAACAGGCATGAGGTCTACGGGCAGCCCCGCAGTCCACCAATGACTTTCATGAGATCCTCGGGCCTGGGCCGATACAATAGCAATCCTGTGTGTTTATGTTGTTAGCATGTGGGTGTCTTTGGCTACCAGTGCCTGGGATATCAATTAAACTCCACAGTTCGTCTGTCTCCCTAAGCCCCAACCTTCAGCCCGATGTCAGGGCGTCTCCCCCTTCTCTGTCGTTGGACATCCCTGGGAGAGTAAACAGCGACGGTTAAGGAAAACACAGCTGTTCTGTTAAGATTGTTCAGAGATGTGTCATATCTGCCACCCGCTATAATGCTCTGCTTTGTGAGCTCGGTCCAAGGGGAGCTCTGGTCAGTAACTCAGCCATGAATCTATTGGGAAACGCCTCCGAACAACTCTAGAAGAGGCCGCCAAGCCAATGACAGGAATACAATGACAAGCCAACAGCAACCTTCCAGCCAAACTAAAGATGTTTTTTTTCCTTTTTTGCAAAACATAAAACTGATTGTACGCCACATGTGGAAGAAAAATGTTGGATAGAAAAACATGCAGCATTAATGTGCTGCATTAATTTCTACTGTTGTTTTTGCGCTGCATAATGTGTCGTCTTTACGCAAGCAAACTTTGGGTAATCAGACATACGGGTCAAACTGTGCCTCTTTAATGTCAGTGTGGGGAGCCATTTTCACTGGAGTGTAACAGACAGAGGACAACTGGCTGTTTTTATAGCTGCAGGCAGAACGGCAGACAGGCATTTAGTGCCCTTAACATAAAAGTACAGTTTTGATATTCAAATGATTTGCATGCAGAATAACATCAGCATTTTTTTTTTTTTTTTGGCTTCATTTTTCTTTTGGCAAATCAATAGCTGATGATTTATAAACATACCTCAGTTTTTGTGGTAGTGGGCAGAGAGGAGGGTCCATTTTCAGCCCCCAAGGCACTGGAGGCCCCTATGGGAGAGCTGGGGCCGGAGCCGGGGGCACTGTTTGTGGGCGTAGAGTCTACGAAACATCAAGGAGTTAGACACAGTATGCATGCTCACACTCAACACACAACACGCATACACGGAGGCTTGGCATAACAGCTGCAGCCTCACAACAGTTTAATGTGTACGGTCATGGCTGCCTGATTACAATGGCCTTTCTTACATGAAAGTACAATGGTCTTTATGCTACTGCATTGCAAAATGGCTGATTATTATGCAGCTCTGCAACAATAACACTAAGATACAGGCTTGTATTATTTTCAAAGAACATTTTACAGATAATACGATGCAGGCAATTTTCTGTACATGTTGTAACGGGGAGGGGAAATAAAATTTAACATACAGCCAGCACTAATACATACCCATTAGCTCCAGAGCCCTCTTCTTGTAAGGAGTCATGATGTTTCCATCTCTTCTCTTGAGCATCGGGCTGCTCCTCCTCTCTGCTACCTTCTGCTTCAGTCTGGATCGTACCTTCAGGTTGGGCTCAGAGGCTAAAAAATAAGGAACATATGTTTTTCGGTAAGTCTCAATTCACACTATTTGGACAATAAAGACGCTCCATCACATAGAGATAAATTATACATTCATGCGAGTGTGCGGTCACTGTTTTTATAGAGTCAAACAGTGGGTGTGCTTTTATACAGCCTGAGTGAAATGAACATTATCAAAGAAAATAGTAACATCGTAAAATAAGAGGAAACTAAAAGAGAAATAAAGAGACTATAAATCAGTTAAAAAATAAGCAATGTTGTCACGCTTTGACATGTAACAATTTCAGTTTCAGTGAACTTCAGAGCAGGTTTCAGATAAATTAAATGAGTCAGGATTGGGCCCATTTCCACCTCATCTGGACTAAATTAGGTTGAGCAACACACAGGCTCTAAGTGAAATAGTCCGCTACCTGCCGCCCTGGTGACCACAGTCTGATACAGTAGCAACAGTTAAACTAACACAAAAACATGGCAGATGTTTCAGGCTCTCCCCACGCCCCCTCCTCCTAATGCAAAACAGAGATACCCAAATACACAGTCCGAACACACTCCAAAGTCACACACACTCACACACACAGCTTGGCCTGAACTGACTTGTAAATCCAGTCCATCAGTGGTGAGAGAAATGCTGATGTAATATTCTTCACAATAGAAGTATTGCTTTCAAACGTTGGTACCGATGATGGATTTGTCAAAAAAATTAACATTTTGTTCCACTTTAGATTATTAAATCATTTTTAAACCTTGCTGAGGACAGATGCTTTTTTTTTTCCAGGAACGCCCTACAACACACAGATACACACAACCGATGACTGTCATCTCTTAAGTACCAAAACAAAGCCAAGTCTGATGAAATTGAATTTATAAAAGTTGAACAAAGCAGGGAGTATATAGTCGTTGCACAATAAAGTCTTATTTGTCCCATGTTTATTGGCCTGTGCCATTGTTTATAAGGGACTAATACAAAAGTATAACTATTAAACAGGAGCATAACCAGAAACTCGTGAAGTTTCTTTATTTTCCCTTTAATTTGGTGATAACCGAGAATGTAATTTAGGGTGTACATCCATCCTGTACAAAAACCAATACATTAGCCTTGAATTGAAGATTATAATATTACAGACCAGTGAGTCTCTTGTTAAATGAATAGTCACTTTAGAATGCAAAAACAGAAAGGGTATTTAAAAAATCATGACCTCTGAGTCCTTAATGGTAGTTACATGTACAGCCGACCTCTGATAAAAATAGACAATACCACTAATTAGTAAACTAGACTGTGCGTGGCACAGATGCGGCTATGACGCAAAAAAAAAAAGGGAAATAAAGCAGAGGTTGAATCTAGGCGAGGACATAATCTAAGCATCTGTTATGTGAACGCAAGTAAATGCTTTTGTGCCTGGGTGCTGAGTCGTGCTCGTGTCTAGTCACAGTGACAGTGACTCACTGGGTCAACACCTCTCATATGGACTTCCCGTCAACCTTGTGGACATGGAATCCACAGCTAGCTTTGCACACTCAAATAAACAAGCAGAATAGATAAGCTGATCTTTTGACTGAACGCCAAAGCCACAAAGCTGTATTGAAGTTATGTAAACCTGTTACACAATAGCCAACCTGTTTCAATTATTTAGTTCCGATCAATAATTAAATAGGTCTTTTGCAATGTGTACAACGTACAGCTATCCATAGGGAAGTGGGGCTGTGATGTGGGAGCACTGCAGGGAGCGGCAGAGGGGCACAGCTAGGAGAGTGGGCCAGATGCTGCTATTTCTGGCTTTTGTCAAAAGCAGCAAAACCCTCTTCCCTAATACGTGGCACAGACCTCTAATCCTGTGGGTGTGAGGTAGAATGAGAGAGAGCGAGGGAGGAAGAAAGGAGGCAGGAGAGATAAATGGAGAGAAAATGCTGCTGGGAGTCATATGAATCTGCTTCACGCCCTGCTGCCTTGATTGCTTTCTATTTTTACACACTGCTGCCACCAAGCTACGCATCCCAATTGGTCGCCACGGGAACGCCAGACAGCACCTCGGGAACAAACACTTTCTCGCTGGTCTCCATGGAACAAAATGCCCTGATGCACGGTGCAACAGGAGGCAATGATGGCAGCTGCACAGCGCATACACCGAACACCTGGGTAACTGCCGCTGCGGCTTCTCATTGAACGAAAACATACAGTAATGGCTGCAATATACTGGAGTCATAAATCAATCACCTTATTACATTTGAAAGTGGTGCTGCAGGGCTAGTGGCTGTGCAAGTGAATGTGTTATGCTATCCCCGCTTAATCAGAATTTTAACTCTGCCGTCACTGTGAGTGTCTGTGTCCATTAGAGCCTGGGCCTGGACAGATGGCTGTGTGGAAAGCTGAGGTGTGTGTTCTGTACATAAAGAGGCCTGCTATGCATTTTTCCTGACATTCTGGTTTAAAGTGATGCTGAAATTGATGAATTAATGCTGAGAGTTTGCCGTTTCTTTAACAACATAAACGCTTAAAACCAGAGCTACGTTACAGTCCCTCAGAGTTTACATACCGTGTGTCGTAAGATCAGCAAGTTAAATTCTTTCATTAATGTTTCTGATACACAAGATCAGATTCCACACAAACTTTACTGAGATATGCTTTGAGCTTTACCAGTTTTTACCTTTGTCGGATTATTTTTGAAAATCTTTCCTGCACCTGCTGAATGCACACATTTGGTAACTGGGTCAAGACCAGAGAGGGTGTTGCACTTCTTACTGCTAAGCTGCAACTATTTTTGCCACAGACTATCGCGTGCCCTCGGTCCGGTCTATTCTAGGTCCTGGAAGTAAAACAAAGAGGATGTACAACAAGTAAACAAGTTAACTATGTGAAACTCTTTAAACTAGTTTTTGAACGGGTGAAATAAAGCCAAGGGCATTACGGCTATTCTGTGTTTTTAAGGATGATGTAATTATTAACAGTAGAGGTCAAAGCACAGATTGCTTCTTTAATGGGATAGTTACAGGAGTTACTGATTTATTTTAATATTTATTATAGTCATTGTTATTAGCTGCTTTATTTTTCACTTATTTTGTTGTTATTTATTTATTTATTTATTTATTTTTCTTCTTTTTATGTATGAGTAACGGATAAGGGGTTGAAAGACGTGATCAAAATGACTGATACATGTCTGTTTAATCATGAAAAACCTGATACATACATTGTAAAATAAAGGATTTACTGATCCACAGTTGTCATCTATATGAAGCTCAAATTAAATTCAGTTTTAAAAGATACTTACTGACCACAAAGCTACCAATCGTCACGCAATATATGTTACGTGTACATCGTAAAACCTCATTGAGAATCTCAAGCAGAGAAAGATGGCGCTCAGCCCTCTGGCCGAATAGCGCGGCGGGGAGTCTAATGTGGAGCACTGGAGTCATCTCCACTTTGTTTTGAGAGAGCTATCTTTGCTTAAACAAACAGTCCTGTCGAGGTTCATCCTGCCTGTGCCCGTCTTAACTCGGCAACACCTGCCAATCAGCTATCGGTGACAGCC
>JAOVVB010164703.1:0-11553 GCA_028570985.1 Heterobranchus longifilis | reverse complement strand
AAATGGGCAATTCAACTACCCTAGGGCTGGAAATAACAATAGTAGGTGACTGTAAGACTGATATCAGCCATTCATCCTTCTATGAACCTATGTAGTTCAACTAGGGGTCCATGGAGGCAAATGGTGACCGTTGTATTTATTCCCATTTGTACGACCATGGTATCTCCTTCAGTCAACATTTACATGTGCATTCACACACTACAGGCAATTTGGAAATGCCAGTTGGCCTAATCTGCATGTCTTTGGACTGTGGGAGGAAACCCACCAAGCACAGAGAGAACATGCAAATTCCATGCATACAGACCTGGCACGGGAATCAAACCCAGGACCTGGAGGTGCCTAATGTATTTCAGGAAAGCATTAGATTCAGTTTGGAGAATGGCTTTAGGCAACTTTGGAATGCATGAAGCATTAAATTGACTGTATGAAGGGGCTTTAGAGGGTGCATAAGGTGGAAGCAATTTGAGCAACTGGATAAAACAAACAGTGGGTACTAGACAGGGAGACCCATTGTCTCAGCTGTTGGTTTTTTGGATTATTATAAAGAATTGAAAGGGTGGAAGCAGATGTAACAGGAGTACTGAGTATTGGAACACAAGTCAAAGATCTCAAATTTGCAGATGATATTACCATAATAACTTTGAATGAACTGGACCTTCAAAAGCCTCTAAATGCATTAAATCAAAAAAGAATATGGTTTATTCGTAAAAACAAATATGAGACAAAAGTAATAGAAACCAACAAAAGAAGCATAGAGCTAGATGGGGGCGGGGGGATAAAATGGAATGTGTAGAACAGTTTGTGTACTTGGGCAGCCTGATAATGAGTGACAACGTCTGCATAAAAATCAACTGATAGACGAATCGCTATTGCACAGAATTATTTTGTCACTAAATGAAATCTGGAAAAGTGGAAAGATCTAGAAATCAAGATATTGATAATGTGTGTATTCGCTACATGACTCTATGCCTGTAATACATGGACACAGAGAAAGGAGGACATGACAAAATTGAAAGCTTTTGAAACATGATTTTATAGAAATATTCTAAAAATTGGATGGAGGCACAAAGTGACAACTGAAAGGAATCGAAATGATCTCAGGCGAAGTTATCAAGGAACATAAATTATGCCTGTTAGGGCACATATGCTGGATGGGAAAGGAAAGGTTAATCAGAGTGATAATAAAGTTAAAAAAAATTGGAAACAGTGAGTAAGATCATGAGCAAGGAGATGGATTAATGACATCAAAGAATGGTTAGGATTAAGAGAGTGGACGGCAATAAATGCGGCTAGGGAAAGAAAATATCAGGATAGGACTGAAAACCACCACTGGCCTCTATGCTCCGAGGTGGACTACAGAAGATCAAAGATTGATAGATAGATGCATGGATGGATGGATGGATAAATAGATAGATAGACAGATAGGTTGATTAGTTGATTGGTTGATTGATTGATTCATATGTAACTATAATATGCACTGCACTAACTTTACATCATTATTGGGAAAAACCCATGAGGCACACTTTCCCCATCTGGCATCATACATGAATTTACACTTTTCCAGGGGGGGAAAAAGAAATGATAGACTTTTATCCTAAATTTCACAAGACTGCTGAATAGGACCGTACATGAACAGAACATCTACTTTCAGCATTTCTACACATGAACCCAATTATAAAGATGAGTTACCATGGAGACCAACAAAGGGATTGCAGAGCTCTCGGAGTCTGGTCAGCATCTTTCCATAGGTCAGGCACCAGAAGTAGATGGACTGGCTTTCTACAAAACATTCTAGAAATACTTCTGGGACCTACTAGGCAAATATGTTTCTGATGTCCTTAAGGAATGCTTGCAGAGGGGCTTACTAATAATGAGCTGTCAGGGAGAAATGCTTTCACTTTTTCCCCCCCGGAAGGACGGAGCCTTGGGGTTACTGAAAAACTGGCGGCTTGTGCCTCTGAGTCTGCACTATAAAATCAAAATGATGACAGTCGCCAGGCTTAGGCAGTATCCTGAAAATTCTTAATTACAAAGCACATACTAAGTTACACAGTAATGAACATGTTCTTTTTAAATAAGAGGCATTGTTTGTCATTTCATAAGATAACATTTTAATATTGTACACACATACAGAATATACAGTTTCTATGGTTCTAAAGGTGTTAGAGATGGACATCCAATAGGGACTCCCTGGTCTGTAATGATGTATGAGGAAGAATATGTCAACTACAACTAAAAAATAATTTTTCTTACAGTATTTAACTCTTAATTATAAGTGTTTGATAGAACCTTAAGTCAAAAAAAAACTTTGAGTTTGAGGTTCTGTATTGGGCCAATGAAACAGGGTAAGTAAATACATACGCTTCTTTTTTCATTTATAGAGCTCATTTTAAACCAAAGTGCAGTACATAGAAATGCTACAAAGACACGGTAGACACAGGCATCAATACACAAACATAAAGTTTGATTTAAAGACCAGACCAGTGGGAATGGACCTGAGCACAACAACTGTATAAAAACAAAACCTTTTTACGTTTCAGCTGGCACCATGGAATAGCCAAATGATACAAAAAACTGAAAGGTTTTGAGACCTGGGGTCAGAACAGGGGTTTAGCAGGTCAGTAATACAGGGTTGCATGTATCTGAAAGGTTTGCTTTTAAGGGAATTCGACTAAAATAGGATTTAAACATAGTTCAGAACTGTGCCGTAAAGTTTGAGGTCCTCGTGAGGATCCTGTGATTGTCAAATCAGTAGTCTATTAAGATTACATATCCACAGTACAATAACATATCAGTTGTCAAATATAATATGGCACGTCCTAAATTATGATTTATCATCATTTTTTAATCAAATGACCTCATTCATTTGAAAATTTTTGGATTTCTATTTTCTTAAAGAAGTGGCTACGTGTTTGAAACGTGTTGGAACTGTGCCATAGATTAAGGAGCCAGTTATTTGTCACTTTTATGTGATGTGATAGAAGAGAATGACACAAAGATGCGTCACAAAGTCTTCACAGAGGACACATCAGGCGTTCTGACTAGTCTGATATGATTACAAAAGTTAATTAATTAAAAAGCGGCTTATAGATATAATATCAAGCGAAGTAATTTTCCATTTTAACGGCTTTTGAAAAACAGCCAGTGAATTAAAACAAATAAATAAATAAATCCCATCTTCTATACCGCTTTATCCTGTATTCAGGGTCGCGGGGGGCCTGGAGCCTATCCCAGGAGGCTTAGGGCATGAGGCGGGGTACACTCTGGACAGGGTGCCAATCCATCGCAGGGCACGCACACATTACGGCCATTTGGAAATGCCAATTAGCCTAATCTGCATGTCTTTGGACTGTGGAAGGAAAGCGGAGTACCTGGAGGGAAGCACAGGGAGAACATGCAAACTCCATGCACACAGAAACGGGTATCTCATTTCTGGCCACTGGCCAGGAATCGAACCCAGAGCCTGGAGGTGCAGGTCGACAGTGCTAACCACTACACCACCATGCCACCTTAAGTAAATAAATACATTTTAAGATATCCATTGCTTTCTCTTTTTCCAGTACAGCCATGCAAGTAGAGCTAATATTAGGGAATAGGGAGGGGAGGGTATAAAAGGTCCTTGAGGAGTTCTTAGGCGATGAAAAATGACTGGACCTGTGCACCTGTCTTGTAGTTACCAGGAGAGTAAGGGCAAGAAATGGTGGCCATAAAGATCTGTATTTATGCCCCTTAAATCATTAGAGTCTTATATTAGAAGAACACTAAACTATACATGCTCAGGGTATTCTGAAGAAAACAGCATGTTCTGTCTGAGACTAAACATTATGGACTTGAGAAACCTGACCAGAATCCACAACTCTTTAGTATCGACCAAACATGTCACATGCAGAAGATTTAGCTCATGTTCTCCAGCATGAATCCTAACATTGAATGACCAATGAAACACAACACAAGACTTTGATAAAATGGATGCATCCAACATCCATTTGTCCAACAAGAGTCTAGAAATCTCAAGACATGGGCACAATAATTTCCCACAGTGGTATATCATGTCATGGTGTAAAGATATCTCTCTGTTTAACTTCCTTTCTGAAGTATTACCATAAAGTGCCTCCCAAACCATGCACTGTAATATGGTACTCGCACAGCATCCACATTGTGTATCATCCAGTTTCACAGAACAGACCTTCGACGTTAAGTGCGTTTATTTATTCCCTTTCAACTGCTTTCTGATTTAATGGTTTGGTAAAATAAAGCTCTCTAATATGGGTTGACTTGGAGAAGTTACTTTGTATTGCTCATTGTTTGACAAGACTATATATCTAGCAGGTTTTCTTATACAGCATTGATGAGCACTTGGCGCTCATACCATTGAAATCAGGGTTCGCATCCTGGACGGAGCATGTAGTTGCAGAAAGACAGAAACAAAAGCACTAGCAGCAATTCCGAGGATTCCAAGCATGCATTTCAGTTGACAGATTTAAAACGTAAAAATATTCTTCTTCTTCTTTCGGCTACTCTCGTTAGGGGTCGCCACAGCGGATCATTTGTCTTTATCTACCAGTGTCTAACATCTAAGTCTATTTTCCCTTCTCACTTCATCCTCCTGCTTGTCCTCCCTCGCCACATATTGCTTTGAAGTCTAATTTGCAATACTGAGATTGTCATTATTATAGTAATTCGCACTTCCAAAAACAACTTATGTATAGTAAACAACGGTGTCAGAATGTGTCCCAGTTAATGCTGCCACAATGTTTTGACAGCCAACAATTCCTGCTGGGTTGGTGGTAGTTGGCTACACCATGTCAGGTCATTTGAGAGGAGTCTGGTTGGAGAACTGTGGCCACTCGATTTACAATGGCGACTGACTCTCAGGGCTGCAGCGACAAACAGACATGGGGGACAGCTGAGTAGATTTTGGGGATGAGGAGATAGTGAAAGTGCAACTCTTGATCTGGGACGTTGCCTGGTCTTTTTTTATCTTCTTATTGGTCTGTCTTGGGCAACAGATTATGTATTAATAGATACAGATAAATGTATTATTATGATCATGATGATGATGATGATGATGATTATGATGATTATTATTTAAGCATGCTTTAGGATGCTAAAAACATTTCTAAAACATTATACATTTATACTGGCTAACTAAACTTTTGACTATTTAATTTAAACTAAGACAAGGTAAGTCCAAGGGATGCAGCCTGTTCTAAGGTTACTGCTAATCCATTAATGCAGATGTTGAGCAGCTGTGTATATTAATGAATGCTCCAGAGAGGACCTTTTATGTTTAGTTTACTGTTTTTTAACAGAGATCATATCAAGATATAATAATAATACTAATAATAATAATAATAATAATAATAATAATAATAATAATAATAGTAGTAGTAGATTGTTAAAGCAAGCAGCAGGATTTAAGTCATGAACAGCTTGTATACACAAAACAAATTGGGACTTGTGATGAAATCTATTGGGAATGAAAGTGTAAAACCAACTGACATTTACAGAAGAATTTAAGCACAATATGAAACGTTGTATAAAACACTTGAATGTTGAATCATTCATGAATATCACTTGCACATTATAGGAACTCAGCTGGGAATTATTGCCACATCCCCCATACAGTTCTGACCTCACTCCAAGCCATTTCCACATGTTTGGCCCATTAACGGAGTTCCTGGGAAGCCAGCGTTTTAGACGTGAATCATGCAGTCTGATCATGGATTTAACATGCTAAAAAAAACTTCCTATCCTGATGGTATCAAAGCACTAGTGAAACACTGGGATAAATGGATTAGTGTAGTAGCGGATTATATGGAGAAACAAAGGGAGTTTTTACTCTTGTTACTGTGTTCTGGTATTCTGCACAATCTAAAAGTCAATAATCCCAGTTTGACTTGATATTAAATGCTACACCTTGCTGCTTAGATGTAAATCTTTTGTTGGGACAAGCACGCAAACTTTACCCTACCACTGCATCCTCTGGCTGTCACTTCTTGTTTGGTTTTGTTTGTTTTGTCAAGAGCCATTGGTGAGAACCTTACAATAGTTAAATTAGATTTTCTGGATTCTACCAGTCAGTCATTTGAGCAAATCATATAACGGCGTGGGTGTGATGACAGAAAAGCCCTGGAGCACTTTGCTGCCAGTCAAGGGAGCTTGAGCGTCTGTAGATTATAGATAAAGCCAAGCAGATATTTACCCAGTTACTGAATCTCTTTTACAGGTACCGCTTCTATGTGTGAGGTATAGATATTTATTCTTGACATTTGTGGTTATATTCAGGTCAAAAAAAAAAAAAAAAAAAATCACACTTTTAGCTCTGTAGTCTTCACACGACTCCTCTATGCCATGTTTATTATAGTTCTCAAGGCTTAGTAAAGGGAAGAGACATTTTAAAATATTAAGTGCTTTCTTAGTGATTCCAGAGGGATTATCATTGAAAGAAACATTAATCAAAACATTAGATAATAAACATCACAGTATATTTCGGAACATGGTGGTGTAATGGTGGTCTCAAACCTCCAGGGTTCGATTTCCCCTTTAGACCTCAGATATGTGTTCGTGTTTGCCTTGTGTTTGGTGGGTTTCCTCCTGGTACTCCGGTTTCCTCCCACAGTCCAAAGAAATGCAAATTAGGTTAATTGGCGTTCCCAAATTGCCCGTAGTCTGTGAATAAGTGCGTGCCCTGTGATGGCCTGTCCAGGGCCAGTCTCCTGGGATAGGCTTCTGTCCTCAGGCGACCCTGTACAGGATAAGTGCTATGGACAATGCATGAATGAATGAATGAATGAATGAATAAGTTATTCCATATGTTCACACTGCCTGTGTAACATGTAATGACATAGACCGCTGGCCGAAGTGCTGGAATGTTCCAAAATTATAACCCAGTCAATGTTATGCATGTTAGTTTTCCATTTCTCCACATAGCGTCCACCTGCTGAGGAGTGTGTATTCGTGAACAGCAGGGATAATTAAGGGTGAACAGGCTGTAAATAAGAGTGTATGGAAGAGTCAGAGGAGTTTAACACCATAGCTCCAGTGCTCTTCTCTCCTCATTAGCAGTAGACACACTCTCTGTGGGAATTTGCATGAGCTGTACATATTAACCTTCCAAACATTTATTGTTCGACTTGGGTCAAAAAATAAATAAATAAATGAATAAATAAAAATATATTCTTAGCTCTTACAAGATTCCTTTGAGTCTCTACACTACTGTATGCTTACGTTGATGCTCAGGCTCTAGTAAGTGGATGGGAAGGGCGTTTCGGAAATATAGCTCTCTGTACTTTCCTTGTTAGCAACACACACACACACACACACACACACACACACACACACACACACACACACAGAGTAATCAAATTAAGATTAAGATGTCTGTACAGTGCACCCATTCAGGCATATAGGCCCAATTACAGTACCGAGAGCAGGAGTGAGTGTTTGGGGGTGGGGTAGACAGAGAGACTAAGGAGTGTGTGAGTGTTAAAGTGATATTACCTGCCAAGTTTATATAAATGCTTAAGCAAGTTCCTCTTCTTCAACCCTTTCTCTCTGGGGATTTTTTTTCTGGTTGTTGATTGATCACTGTGAGCTGTATTTAAAGTCAACGACTTATGTCTGGGTGTTTTACAGTTTTCTTTTACAAGATTTACAGAAGGGGGAAGGTTATGCGTATTCGGAGATCGGTTAAGCATCTGCTTAAATCACTTTTCTGGTCTGCCTGTTCAGATTATTCAACATAAAGTGTGTATAGTTCATGCCTCTGACTTTTTCAGGTCTCAGGTTTTTTAAGCACCACTTTTTTTAGACCACTGCCCCAAAATGCAAGCACTTGTTTTGACTCCATCCATCCATCCATCCATCCATCCATGGATCCATCCATCCATCCATCAGTAGGTAGGACCTCCAGTCATATATCTAAGGACCTTGGAGGCCAATGGTGACTAACATAGTATTTATTCCCATTTATTCCCAGAGGCCTTACCTACCCTAAAATGGGAATAAATACTATAGTAATCACCATAATACGGTAATCATATACATGACATGGTTTTATATGTACACTATATTGGCAAAAGTATTCATTTACCCATCCGAATAATTGAATTCGGGTGTTTCAATCACTTCCATGGTTACAGGTGTAATAAAATCACCAAGGCATGCAGATCGCTTCTACAAACATTTCTGAAAGAATGGGTTGCTCTCAGGAGCTCAGTGAATTCCAGTGCGGTGCCGTGATAGGAATGCCACCTGTGCAATAAGGCCAGTCGTAAAATTTCCTCGCTACTAAATATTCCACATTGTTATTGGTATTATAACAAAGTGGAAGTGATTAGAAACGACAGCAACTCAGCCACAAAGTGGTAGGCCACGTAAAATCACAGAGCTGGGTAAGCAGATGCTGAGATGCATCATGAACAGAGGTCGGCAACTTTCTGTAAAGTCAATAGCTACAGACCTTCAAACTTTATGTGGCCACTAGATTAGCTCAAGAACTATGCATAGATAGCTTTATGGAATGGGTTTCCATGGCTGAGCAGCTGCATCCAAGCCTTACATCCCTAAGTGCAATGCAAAGTATCGGATGAAGTGGTGTAAAGCACGTCGCCACTGGAGTGACAAATCAGAGCTGTCTCGCAATCTGATGGATGAGTCTGGGTTTGGCGGGGGTCAAGGCCTTCCCAGTAGAGGGTTAGGGTTTGGGTTAAAGCTAGTAGAGCTGCAAAGGATGAGCCAACATCATATTAAACCCTATAATTAAGAGTTGGATGTTACTCAAGTTCATATGCATGTGAAAAAAGCCAATGCAGCTCAAATCACTGAAATGCTGGACATAATAGAGAGGTTTTAAAATGCCCAGTGCACCACAGACTACCACACACAGGGCCTGGCAAGTAAAGAGCGCCCAGTGTCCTGGCTCCAGCTTGACACAGCACACCCCCAGAGGTTTTGTGGAGTCATGCACCGAGGGGCCAGAGCTGTCCTGATGGCGTAAGGGGAACCCGAACAATACTGAGCATAATTGGTGTATAAGACTCATACAACAGTAAGTGCAACAAAAGCTGTACAAAAAGCAAATGAATGAATCATTGAACCTATTTCTAGATATTTTATTTTTATTAATTTCATGCTTGAAATAGTCTTTTTCTTTTCCAGTCCAGCATTTTTGCATCATCCAACAGGAGGGAATTGGAACTAAGACATTTAACCAGACTACCATGAGTATTTGTTTTAAAATTTTGAATGTAAAAATGTATTTCCTTGTACTGGATATACTATAAATAAATAGCTGAACACATCTTCATGCAGTTTTTCAACATGTATATATTTCCATAAGGCAAGAAAATTACAACTTAGCTAGTGACTTGGGTACTAGACTAACTAAAGCACTACAAAACATTTACCCATCGGCCCCATGAGATGCAGACCAGTAGCAGCTCACTATCACTTGAAGATTGCTATACAACGCAACAGATTGTACCTTAATTTGGCGCACCAAATTAAGAATGAATTTTACCAAAGAGTCAAAGTTAATAGTTTATCTAATTTGAATTTTAAGTGTAGAAAAAAAGGCAGTGTGTGGAGGTTTAATAATTTTGACTAGCTTAAATTTGGTTAAAATAGGTTGAGATCGAGGCAGCACGGTGGTCCGGGTTTGATTCCCGCCTCGGGTCTGTTTGCATGGAGTTTGCATGTGCTGGTGGGTTTCCTCCATGTCAGTCCAAAGACAGATTATGCTAACTGGCGTTCCCAAATTGCCTGTAGTGTGTGAGTGAGTGTATGTTTGACTAATCAGTCGCAAAACCAATAACCGCATGAAGTCAAATGACCAATAGGAAATTTTTGTTTCTTATTCCTTAATTTGCTATTTTGTAAAGGTATTTTGTTTTATTCATATATAATGTTTTATTATTTGGAAATGTCGCAATTTGTACATTATTTTATCATTTTGTCTGACTGCTTACATAAATTCTAAAAAAAAATAAATCAGACATTATGATGAAACAGTTACTTAGTACTTAAGTATCTTTTCACCGGATACTTTGTTGCTCGTACTTGAGTAAATTTTTTTGGCTACTTTACCCTGCTCTGACTACAGGCCCCCTTGACCCTGTATACAGGATAACACCGCATGGACTGATGAGGTTAAGATCAGATTTGCTTTGTTGGCACAAAAACAATATATTTTAACCAATTTTATGTGAAATAAATGTATCTCCCCTTGATTGATTGGAATTCGGTGCTATTCAGTGTAGCTGAAATTCTTTTACTGATCCCATCATTTAATTTAGTGCACTCATAATCGATGATAATATGCAATATCTCTGAAAAGATTCTGAAATTGTATTTTTTTTTGCAGATATGAAATTTTGCCTCTGCAGTCAAATCGATAAATATACCAATGCTGAAAGTTCATGCTCAATTATTTAGATCTTTGAAAGTTTTTTTTGTTGTTGTTTTACTTTCTACTTTTGCGACTGTCAAGTGTACGGATGCAAATGTAAAATCTCAACACAGCAAGCTCCGGCTCTTTGAGGACCTTGTGCATTTTGTAATATAGTGTATATTTTAAGAGATGCCTCTAAAACTGTTTAAATTGCCTTCACATTTCACAGAACAGGTAGTCATAATATTTCATGTGCCACTTTGTTCTTTATAAAAAAAAATGCATCTGCTTTATTTTAGCTGGGTAAATTTAATGCATTATTGTGTGATGTCTACCATTTGCATTTTTTTCCACTTTACTGAGGTGAGTTTAAAAGTCTCCAATAAATCTAAACTTTAAAATTTTTATAGTTTATATTCATGAGTAAAGGAATTAGTGGCTGCTAAAAAAACACATTTAAAACCAGTCACAGAATCACTTCCCTGCTAAACACGTCTGATGAAGTTATGTCGTCTTAAAGAACTCTTTATTAATTGCTTCTAAGTGAAGCGCCATGCTACTATATGTTTCGATCTTTCATTACTGCTAGTTAATGTAAGCAAGTGCAAAAACATAGCACGCTAGCTTTCCAGTAGATTTCCACTGTGTGGTATTAGGGATTCGACTATAGAACAGCAAGTTAGCGGAGGCTATTCTAAAGCAGAATAAGTGAGCGAGACTGTAACAGTTTCAGCCCTTGTGCACGGGTGGCACCACAGACATGGACATGAGGCGAGGTCTTACAGGAAAAATGGTAATTTTATTAAGGAAAAATGGGGAAGGAAAGAGTTAAAGGAGGGAGGATGGAAAAAAATGGGAGGAAAGATGTGAAGGAGTGCACGTGTAGGTCCGGTGGTGCCCAGATGTCTCTGCTGGATGTCCGTCGGCTGGGCGGCTTTCCCTGCTGGGATCAGGGGCCTTAATGCAGTCCTCCTTGCGGTCTTTTCTTCTTCAGGGATGCAAAAGCGGGCTGTATGTGGGAGTGAAGGTGCCGCGGGAGATCAAGCTTCTCTTTCCCCCGTTGTCCTTCAAACGGAGATCAAAGGGCGGCATTCCGGTTTCCTCTTTCAATTCAATTCAATTCAATTTTATTTGTATAGCGCTTTTAGCAATTGTCATTG
>JAOVVB010164686.1:0-11554 GCA_028570985.1 Heterobranchus longifilis | reverse complement strand
TCTTGTTATGCACCGTGACATCAAGTCAAATTCCTTGTATGTGAAAACTACTTGGCAATAAATGATTCTGATTCTGAGAAGCAGTCCATAAACTGGATATACATAAAGCTGTATGTACCATGTAATCCGTTTGAAAAATAATACACCTTTCCATATCATCAATCCCACGTGCCATGACTCAGTGCAGCATATTCTTGAGCCTGCTAGCCAAGCAACTAAACACCCCAATCTGGTCCTGAGAGACCAGTACCAGCTGTTTCCTTCATATTCATGACGCTGTATGCTAAGCACCATGCAGACACGTGTAACTCATTCATACCTAATATCAACAACTGTGTGGGCTACACAGGCCTAACTGTCCCGAGGTCGCCATTGATTCCTGAACTACAAATGGCCACTTCTGCGCACCTCAGTCAAACAGCATGAAACCAACAAGTTGTAGCTAAAACAACATAAACATTGTGTGGCAATATCACCCCAGGCTACCCGAAGGTTGGATTGCGTTAGCCACGGTGGGAACAAAGTAGGCTAGCCTGTTGCTGTGACTGGAGGCACATTTAAATAGTCTACTCAAGACTCTTTAAATGTTTTTAATTGGTTGCCTACAATGGCCCCGTGTAGCGTTAACACTCGGCCACACGCTCGTCGCGTTTTCAAAGCTTTGCTAAGTTTGATAAAGGAGTCCTGCTTTCATTAAACAGACACGGGGCTCACCTCTGAAGTCTCAGCATCCTCCTCATATTCAGCAGTAATGGCTCCAGCTCCGAGGAGCGCCGTGTCTGATGAGCCAGGCCAGGCGACAATGTGTTGCGCCACTTTAAGCACAAACTACTCGCCAAGTGGAAGCAAAACGACCGAATGTGGGACACTCGATTTTCGATTTAAATTGGTAGCCATGGGGTGTTGAGTTGGTCACACGTGCTCCTCCTAGCCAAACCTCTACTTTGGAAAACCACAGGATTCAAAAGGTGTCGTGACGCTTCCACACTGAGCAGGAGGAGGAGGAGGAGGAGGAGGGGGAGGAGGCCGGAGATGGATGGAGAGGTCGACAGTGATGGTGTCCATGATAATACAACTAGTTCGTTACCCTCGACCGACTTTCGTCTTCATTTTATAAGAAAACTGCCGACGTGTTGTACTGCTAACACATGAGCGCGGTGCTGAGTGAGCCCGGCTGGTCGCTGTCAGTTCAGGACCACCATGACCAAGAACCACGGAGGACTACTTTGGAGCCACGCGCATTTTCATTTACCCGGCAAACTGTGAGAAAGTACGATGACATTTGTTGTTTTATACGCAAACTTACGGAAAACTAACGCGGACAAGTTTGGCAAGTGAACGGTTTTATTTGTACCGGGGAGATACACACTCAGCACGGCGGTGTGTCATCAGACAGCTGAGGCGAGCCCCACTCACTGACTGTCAGCAATTTGACAGCTCTTTGCCCGAATGAAACACAACCCCTCGAGTCCGAAACATCTCTTAAAAAAACACATGAAGAAGTATTATTTCTTACCTGAAACGAGCCCCAAAGTGCAACTCCAGACGTCAACGTAGAGAGGGTGTTTTCGGCGAAGTTGTGACTGTTGTTAGTTGTACTCCTGCTGGCGACCACGGCACAGCGGCTCTCCGCCGCTGCTGCTGACGTGACTGTGATAACACGGCATTTGCATATTAGTGACCTCTTCTGTGATTGGACCACCGACAATTTGCCACAATTTCACCTTTGCGTGTAACATTTAAAACCGGCTCCCTCGGTGCAAGTGCTTTTGGTACTGTGTCGCCCCCAAAAGCCGCAGAAAGCGGCTGATTAAATGATGGTTTCAGGTGTAAAGTCCCTATGTTGACAGAGTGCATAAGATGGCCGCGTCCACGCCAGAGCCAATCCGGAGAGGTTTTACTTTCGCACATGCACCGGAGTCTCTCCTCGGTGCAAACATGACAGGGGTGGGAGAGCTGCTGTGCACTGTGGGTACATGTCGACCTCTGGTGGCTGAATGGGAAACCTACTGCCCTAAATTAAGTATCTGTCGTCCTCAATAAATAGTTCGTATTGATTTTATAGACTACAATTCGTGAAATTTTTTTAATATCCAAGGGCACACAAGTATAATAGAAATATACTTTAGTGTTCTGATTTTGCCAGTGACTCCAAGTATTCTGCAAGGACTCAGTAGATCAATTCAATATGCCTATAATTTAAAAATGTAAAAAAGGAGGACTAACAGAATATTGTCTATGTAGTGTCCTTCAACAATTAATTAGGCTCCAGTTGTCTTTAGTATATGTGATCGTGGGCAAATGTGAAACTTTTTAAACTATGCAGCTCTCACACAGAACATACTGTTTACATATTCCTACTGTAATATTATTTATATTTTGGAGTTAACCTGTCGCCACCTGTCTCTTAGAGCTTTCTTTTTCACTTGTATATATAATTTTTGTCTTTGTTCTTGCTTTTTGTTTTGTGTATACTTTGTTTTTGTGCTGTTTCTTGCTCTGCACTGTGACATCAAGACAAATTCCTTGTACATGAAAACTACTTGGCAATAAATCTGATTCTGATCTACATTGTACTGAACTTCATGAAAACATACAAAATGTTTTGTCAATAAAAGTCACATGACAGAGCGTGAGATGTCAGGCTTTATCCCCGCGCTGTGTATCAGGTAAGCCACGAAAAGATAACCAACAAACTGTTCACTATCACCTGGCTTATTTAGACACTATTCTATTCTATCTGTGTTTTTTAGTGATGTTTTGTCTAATTGCTAGTTTCCTGTAGCGCCACCACAACCACAACTATCGGATGAATTGTGATGAAATGTGAGACATGCATGTGTGCCTCGCGATGAATTATAGTAACGTTTCATCATCATCAACGAGCATCAGATCTAAATCTTCATTAGTCCAATACTTTGGTTTTTCGCATTTAGTCCTAATTAGCAAATGTTAGAATGCTAAGATGGTTAACATGGTAACATTACACCTGCTAACATGCACATGCATGTGCACCTAGCATGTTAGCATGCTGATGTCAGCATTTACTTCCACTATGACTTAGCACAGAGCTGCTGGCGTGACTGTGGACTGAGGGCGTTTTCACACCTGTAGTTCATTTGTACAAATCATTTGATGAGTTTGTAAATTTGGAGCGTTTCTCTGTTGGTTTCAGATTCTTTTCACGCAGAGAATAATTCAAGCGGACCAAAAATGCATCACTACAAACCAACGTTCACTCAGTTTTTTGGTCAGATGTGTCCGGGGGCGGGAGCAAGAAAGTAAATACAGGAAGAAGAAGAAGAAGGTCCTGTGTTCTGGACTGGAGAATATTTCTTAATATGTTGTCACTCATCTGGTGATGGCCGTGTGATTTCGTACGCTGGGGGGAACCAGGCTTCGATTCCACTGAACTATTCAACTATTACAAGTATAACGTTGCCTGTTGCATGTGTATAAACCTTTAAAACATGGAGCTGTCACACACTGTGGTTCCTGCTCGTTGTAGAGCACACGTACAGTCGTCAGACCTGTGGTTCTCACAGCGGAGCCTCCGGGGAGGACCTGCTTAGCAATATGTAAAGCTGCAGGCAGCCGACACAATCGCTCTCTCTCACTAAAGGCAGGTTTAATTAAACACAAGGTTAGCTGCTGAACGAGAAGAATCCCTCACAGTTTATCAATCAATAATCAATATGAGCCACTCTCTGCCTCAGCATCAGCACAGAGGTACAGTATGACTTTATACAGTCTGAGACCAGAACCAGGAGCCGTATTCATAAAGCCTCCTAGTCCAAAGAGTTGCAAAATTCTAAGAAAATTCTTAAAATTAGGACATTTTTTAAGAATTTCCCCTTAAAGTTCTATCTATCTATCTATATATCTATTTATCTATTTATCTATATATCTATTTATCTATCTAGAGTCATACATAACAACGGGGTCAACCACACCTCCTCTCTACGATAAAAGTTTTGTCCTTCCTCGCTCAGAGTTGCTCTGAGGATTGTCCTAGATCACTCTTAAGTTAGGACACCTTGCTAGGATTTTTAGGTAAAGTTAGGAGCTCTCTCTCTCTCTCTCTCTGTTTATTCTCAGAATAGAACAATTATCTCTCAGGAGCTCATGAAAGCAGCACAAATAACATACTAATGTTTTCTCTAAGAATGTCCTCAAGAAACCTCACAACGTCTGAACAGATCACAGAGAAAAGAGGAGCGGTTAATAGACGTATACTTAGGAGAGGAGGAATGCAGGATATAATAATATACACACTGAAGAACAAACAATAAACACACTAAAATCTCTCCCTCTTTTTCTCAGTTTCTCTCCGTCTTCCTCTCAGTCTCCCTCTTTTCGCTGTCTGTTATTTTTTCCAGTTATTCCCTGTACTGGTGCTTTTTAAGTGAGATGTTTCGTTAAAGAACATCAAAGTCAAAAGTCTCTCTGTGTCTCTCTCTATCACTCTAATCTGTGTGGATCTAGTTTGGACTCTGGCTCCATCTAGTGAGCAGCTCATCTTCTGTGGCGTGTCGGAGGATATCTGCAGGTGCAGAGCATCTTTGTTATCTTTATTTAATTCCCTGTTCATTTCTATGAGAGACAGGGCGGGACACCCCGACCCCCCACTAGATTTCAGATTTTTATTGTAAATATTTCAATTTTATTTATGTTTCTTGACTGTTTCTTGACTGTTGACTGTAATCTTTTACCTTTTAGTGTCATAGTTACGCACCAAAACAGCAACGCAAACTCCTTCTATGTGGAAAAACTACCTCATCTTAGTTCTGTTTCTGTTTTTCTATTCTTCAAGTCGTCCCAACACTGTATAATAAATAATGTGTGTAGAGAGGAGAGTGTCAGTGTGAGTAAAGAAGCTTTGGACATGAATGAAGCCTCCAGGTATATTAGCACCTGTCTGTGACTGCCTTTAACTGGGGCCCATGTTATACCATTATTACACCACTGTATGTCCCAGTAGTTGTAATGCAGCACACTGCAGGATTTAGGAGGTAATGTACTCAGAGCACAGAGGGTTACAATGAACAACAAATGAGAAGGAGATCCGTATTTACAGGGACAAAACACTGACTTGTCCCTGCCTGTTTTTTTAGCAAGTCATCCCAAAACAACTGGATACTGTCCGGGATCATGCACGTTGGAGTGTGTGTACATGAATTATCTCGGTCCACAGAATGAGCTGTGTTTCTGGACACATACAGAGAGACAGACAGAGTGTGTACATGAATTACCTCGATGGCCACGGTCCACAGAATGAGCTGCGTCTCGGAGTCAGTGAAGTAAGCCTTGACTTGTGGAGACATGCCGATGAGCGAACAGTTGGTCACAACAGCTATCACACTCATCGCCTCAAAGGCCAGCTGGGGACAGAGAGACAGATCTTGTTAGCAGCAGAGTAAATGTTAGCAGCAGATAACTAACTAGCTCTGTTTACACATTAATATTCTCCTGCAACAAGCTGAAGAGCCACAGAGAAACACGTCACACATTTCTAATGTGAAACTGCTTTATTCATTGTTTTTGCACGTTTAAATCACCTGCAGCCGGATTCACAAACATTTTCTTAAGATAAAACTTCGGAAGATTCGTAAGAAAAGAGTTAGGAGGTTCTTAAGAAGTTTCTCAAGTGCAATCTTCGATTATTTTCTTATGATCTAGCCAAGAGAACTTTATTTTCTTACTGATGAACTTCTCAGATGAGACAGGGTCGATGGCATGTAGAAGGCTAGAAAACAGTTGGGCCATTTTTTTTAGTGACAGTTATATTTATGATTTACTTAAATAAGTAACTTCAAGTATAGGAAAATAATTAAACATTAGTTATTGTTTTTGGGTAAAGGCCTATTAAAGCCTAATTGTCAAATGTGTAGCTTATTTTCAGGAGACATGAGACTTACACTAAAAATAATAGTGACAAGTTTGAAAATCAAAATAAATGGTCTAAAATGTGTTTAAATGAATGAGGTTTACTTTAGGACAGATGTAGGGTCATCTTAAAGTTAGGAAGAAAATTAGGAAGACATTTAAGAACTTTTTTTTTAGGAAAAAGCAAAAGAACTTTATTCATGAATATCAAATCTTCTTAACTTTTGTCTTAAGACTGAAGTTAAGAAGAAAGCAGCACTTTTTTGTGAATCCCAGGCTCCAAAACTAAAAACACTCTTTATTTCCATTTATTAGATTCTGCTCTTGTTATTCAGCTGAAAATATTATCAAGTGTAAAAAGACATTGTTCAGTACTTGCTGCTGATCAATCTGATCAACTAACTGCGAGGCGTTTCTCCCGGCAGGTACTTCCTATGGAAAGCAGTGACGGTGGTGCTGATGCAGACGGCGTGGCAGGACTCCTTTATCTGGCCTCTGGTGGTCTTCCTGCTCTCCTGCTGCATTTATCCGCTGGCGTCCAGCTGCGCTCACACCTTCAGCAGCATGTCCGCGCGGGCACGCCACATCTGCTTCTTCTTCGACTACGGTGCTCTCAGTTTCTACAGCCTGGGTGAGTGTGTGTGTGTGCTTCACTGTCACTCGGTCCATGAGGGGCTCTGCTTTCTGCACTGAGCCCTCCACACACACACAGTGTTGATACTGAACTAGGCCTAATATATATAATAATGTATACAGATATTTTTGCATTTAAGTTTTTATACAGTCATAGTGTGTACAGGTTATCCTTACATTTTTCTATTGTTGTTGTTGTAGTTTTTACATTTTCCTATGTTGTGTAAACTTGTGTTATTGTACTACTCTACGTGCCTCTGCACATTGGCCCCCGGGAACAAGTCAAATGTTTTGAATTGAATTTTTTTTTTAAAGTTGTCTTACACCCCTTAACATCAAGACGGCCTCACGGCTCCCCATGAACCCATGAAACACACCACCAAGAGAGACAAATTAAGAGAAAAAAAATCGAGATATGACTTATATATATACAATTATGGGCGCCCGATCCGATATTTGTTTATGTTTTAAGAAAAGTTCGCCCTGCACAGATTTCATAGGGTTCCAAATGATGTTTTTTCTCGAAACATTGCAACTTTTTTTCTCGAAACAAGAAATATTTTTTGTTTCTTAAGGACACTGTAGTTAAACTCTAGTCAATTTGTGAGGATATTCTCGATATTCACGATTATCCCGATAATGGAAATTCACCACCATCAACTTATTGTGAGTGTCATTTATTGTGATCCACGATGAAATCGATTATTGTCCCATCCCTAGAGCCGGCCCTGATGGAGTGTCTTAAAATGTCGTGTTTTGTTATTTAAAATTGTGTATGCCTTTTTAAATTTGAGAGAAATCTGATAATAAAGTGAAATTAAATGTATTCTAATCAAAAAATATGCTGTAAATATTTTAGAGGTAACAAAGTTCTACCTCTCAGACAATTCAAAAGTAAAAAGACAGCAGCAGAGACACAAACTGCACATCACATGGATTAATTATACATCCTCAGTGGTGACAGTTTGCATGTGAATAGTTATAACAGTGTTGCACTGTGTCCTCCTGCAGGGTCGGCAATCATCTATTCAGCGTATGTTTTCCCGGACAAGTGGGTGAACAGCTTGTTCCACCGGTGCTACGTCCCCATCGCTGTGCTCAACACTGTCGTCTGCACCGGCGTGGCCTGCTACTCCAGGTATGGTGAGAACATTTTACACTGCGAATAATATTTATTAATGTTCTCTTGTAGAAAAGAAAAGAGTAACATGTTAATGTGCAAGCATGCATATCCATGACAAAATGCTAACCTTAGCTAGCCCTAATTTTAAGTCACAGAGAGAGAGAGAAAGAGAGAGAGAGAGAGAGAGAGAGAGAGAGAAATCCCCAGAAAGTTTTCCTTATTTTCAAAATTAGTTAAATGTAAGATAGACCTCCCTGGGACAGCTGGGACACCTTGTTCTGTGCTAAAAGAAAATATTTAAATTTAAAAAAGAAATGCAGTCTAAATTTCACCACTTTATATTTACAATGCCACTTGTTTACACATTTCTTTGAGGAAACAGAAAACATTTGTAAAATTATTATATTTTCATAATTTGTTGTCACTTGAGTAAACATTCAGGAAAAGCCTGTGTCTTGTTTTTGTCTGCTTTTTGTGGATTTGTAACAAGATAGGAACTATAAACAATACTGTCCCAGCCGTCCCCGGGAGAGCAGACACATTTAGGACTCGTGGGCTAGCTACCAATAAAAAAAAAAAGACAGTTGACACTAATATCAACAGATATTAGCCAGAAAATATGCTTAACAAGCAGTATGTATTTTGTATGTGGCATAACTAAAAACAGTACTAAAAAATGTACTTTCGGGCTGTAGATTAGAAAACTGTGAATAAAATGTGAGGTAGAAAGTGTGAATGGTTGTTTTCTAACTTGCTAAAAAGCCTCTGTCCCAACTGACCCCGCTCCCCCCTACTGAAAATACATGAGAGACGTTAGCATAAAAACAAGCTAATATGCTAAATGTTAGATACTGAAGGCTAGTGTGTTCATATGCTAAATGTTACATGCTAAACGTAACATTCAATGGCTGTTAGCATGTTAGCATATTAACAGTGAGCTCATTAAACTTTATGCAGTATTCTCTGTTCTCCAGTGTCTTTATTCAGTGTTGGCTTAACTTGTAAATAAGAATCATGTTGTAGATCAAAAGTCCTGGTCCAGTGGTGGAAGTACTCAGATATTTTACTGAAGTAAAAGTAAAGTATAATCTGCAGTAAAAGTCCTGGATTCCAAATTATACTTTAGTAAAAGTACATAAGTATGGGCGTTAAAATATGGTTAAAGTACCAAAAGTAAAAGTATCATTATGCAGAATGACCCCTTTCAGAATAATGTGATATTGAATTATAATTATTGATGCACTAACATGTAAATATGGAGCTATAATGACTTTATATACTGCTTTATCGATGATAATACATCATCATTTATTTGTTGATTATATTTTGGAAAACTAATCTGAATCTGCAAAATAACTAAAGGTGTCAGATAAATGTAGCAGAGTAAGAAGTACAACATTTCCTGTGACTAGTAGTAGAGTACAAGTATAAAGTAGCAGAAAATGGAAATACTTCAAAGACGTACTTAAGTACAGTACTAAAGTAAATGTACTTAGTTACTTTTCACCACTGTCCTGATCCATGGCAACATTTTAATGTGACTGCTCTCAAATATTTGTGAATAAATGTGTGAGATAAATCCTGATCACTGTTGTTGGTGCACAAAATCTGAATTATTCAATGACACAATGTTTGAAGGTCCTGTATCTAATACAGCGCTGGATTAATGTTGACTCTGTAGCTAATTTATTGTTCTTCATGTCTCCCCACTGCTCAGACTGGGCTTACCATTTCTGCAATATGATCATGACATCGTAAAGAGGTAAAGACATTTCACATGATGGTAACTGCAGCAATAGATCAATGCAATTTCATCCTTTAAAAATGTGAGATTATTGACATGTCTTCAGACAGACTTCATGTTTGACTTTCAAGAATTGAGCAACTGTGTGTTTAATGCACTGGGTGTTACCGCAGCGTGACTATAGGGACCAGCCCTAAACACTGATTTAATAGTAGTTTCAGCCGGGCCGGTTAGAGTGGCAAAACGTGTTTTGTAACAACTGACTCACTGACTTTAACTCTTAGACGGACAATGATGGTTTAAGTGTTCTGTTATTATATAATATGTGTGCATAATAACCTCTTTCTTTTAACCTGTGTACATACAAGTAGTTATGCCATTTATATGCTGCTCAGAAAACATGTCATGTTACGTAAGTCATCACATTGAATAAAGCACACAAGTAATTTATGTATTTCAAGCTCTTTGATTTAATCTTAAAAAGTAAATGTATATATATTATTTTATTTTATTTTTTTATTTTTTTATTTTTATTTTTTTTGATGATGAAATTACTTCATAGCAGACAAAAAAGACAAAGAAAAAGAGAAAAATCAAAACAGTCGACGAGTCGGTCATCTTGGTCCTGATCGGCCAAAACTTCTTTAGTCAATTAGTAATTTTTTTTTTTTAATGCTTTTTTCATGCTGAACGGCCTGTCTCCAAGAAACTCATGGGCACAAAATTCAAAACAGTGTTTCTGCATGATTCCCGGTGAAGAAACTCCACAGATTCAATGATTAAATCAATCAACAATCTGCAAAATTATTAGATCTTCCCTAATTAAGGGCAGCCATGATAAGGACACATTAAACTGTTTAGGTAACAGTGGACAGCTGGATATTTTCTCTAATGTGAATAGTTTTTATTTTACTTTACTTCTCTTGAAATGTGCAGCTACTGTACACAGCAGATAATACACAATTAAGGATGACATGACACACATGGAGTACTATGCACATATGGCTTTGTAATTCTAGTTTAATTCCTTTAGTATTTCAATATTATGGTATTAGATTAATCATACATTCTTATGGCATTATCAGTGATACTGTGCAAGAAGTTTCCACAAGCTTCCTCCATAACACAGTGTAACCATGATATAAGTATTGTTTGTCATTATCGAAAATAACATCTCTGTTCTTTTATTTCAGATTCCCTGAGAGCCAGAGTCCAAAGTTCAGCAAATACCTCCGTGTTGTTGCCTTTGCCTACCCCTACCTGTTTGACAACATTCCTCTGTTCTACAGGGTACGTGCACTTTACACACGTGTGTCTTCACACAAGACACGTCTGAAAGGATGCGTGTCTCCAAAGACAACATTCAATACATGAGACATGAAATCTTAAACTGGAATTTCTTTTTTTCTAAGCAGTAAGGAATTAAAGGGATAGTTCGGATTATTTGCAAAAAAAGCCAGTAAATCATTCCTGATATTCAATTTAAAGTTACAGTTTAGATGTCCATTTTGTTCTGTTTTTTGCGGCACCTATTCAGTCAGCGGTAATTGCAGGTGTGTTTTTGAAGTTTCATCATCTGTAGTCGTCACTCTTTTCTTTCTTTGTTTGGCCATAGCAACCGTTTACTCACAATGCAAGCAAGTGAGTTGAAGAGCGAGTCTGTTGCTGTTTTGAAGTGTGGTTGTATGAGGTATTTATCCATAGTCAGTGTATTACCAACAGTAGATGGCGGTCGGCACGCCTCCAGTTTGGAGAAGCAGACAGGTCAAAGGAGTCTGGTGATAAAACGGCTTCAGTTCCCGTTGTAAAGGGCTGTTTGACAGCAAGATAAAGGGGAGAAAATATTCTAAATATAGCGTATTTTTAGGTGAAGGTAATACATTGACTATGGATCTTCATACAATCTGACTTCAAAAACATCCAAACTATCCCTTTAATGTCCATGAAGGATTATCTCTGATGTAGTCTGGCTGGGTACGTAAGCAGTGTCGGCATAAAGCCTTTATACTTCCGCCGGGAGGAGACCCCGACCGGAGGAAGTCCCTCCTTCCTTCCATGTGGTTCTCAAAGTCCCTTCGCTGCAGCCGGGGTGTAGCGCCGCCCAAGGTGATTGTGATTGGTTTAAAGAAATATAAACAGGCCAGGGAGTTGTTTCCACTAAACCAGAG
>JAOVVB010164656.1:0-25574 GCA_028570985.1 Heterobranchus longifilis | reverse complement strand
GAAATAACTTCCTTTCAGTTTTTTTAGCATATTTTCCTCATATCATGCAGCCCTAGTTTGCAATTTGAAAATGGACAACTTTTCCCTTGCGTTTCCAAGTGGTATTATTATTATTATTGTTGGTGCCGCTGTTGCAAAGACAACGGGATCACCTTCTGTTTTTTTTCCCCAACCAACTTACTTACTTACGCCTCTTCATCCCCTATGGGACATCAGGCTTCAGTGAGCTCCCTCCACCACACTCGGTCCTTGCCAGCATGCTGTGCCTCTCCCCGTGACAGGTTCATATTTTCCAGCTCTTCTGTCACAGTTCTGCGCCAGGTGGTTTTGGGCCTTCCAGGTTTTCTTTTGCCTGGTGATGTCCATCCTAAGGCGACGTTTGTGATCCGGTTCTGCTCCATTCTCAGCACATGTCCTATAGCACATCTCAGACGTCTGTGTGTAATTTCCTTGGTGATGCTCCAGCTACCTGTTTTCTTGCACGGTTGATGGTTGGAGATTTTGTTTGGCCAAAAGATCTGGCATATCTGTCTGTGGCATGTGTTGTGAAAAACCTCCACTCTCCTCATGTCTGTTTTGACCGCTCGCCAGCTCTCTGAACCACACAGCAGAACAGACTTGGCATTGCTGTTCCAAACCAACAGAGACGGTGGTAACATATTTTCTGTCCGTTGATTTTCAGATGACTAAGTAGATCAATCCAGGCAGGCTGAATAAGTTACTTCTTCATATATCGTCAGCAACATGGCTGCCAGCCTGGCTACTGTCCAAAGCAAGAAAGAAAAACATAAGAATCCCAATTTGAACTACAAATTCCCGATCTCAGTGCTGTGATGAAGGCAGAGATAAACACCCAGTAGTATTAAGTAAGCAGGACTCTAGCTTAGTAGAAATACCGCTTTTTTTTTTTTAATCCCTCTCCCTCCGTCAACGGGGCTCTTTTTCTTTTGCCACATAGTTTCCACAGTTACTCTGGTTGTTCCACTGTCCACCATCTACATTACCTGGGGATAGCTACTGTAATCTATTTCGTTGAGTTGTAAGCTGTTTTGTTGAGTTGCCTCAACTTCAGTTGATGAGGTGTATATGTCTAGGGCTTTTATTTTGAAAGGTAAGAACAGAAGTAGTGAAGCTGTAATGCGCTGCTGTTGACAATGTGGAAGGCAATAAAGAGTTTGCTGTCTTGGTTCAGACTAAGGAGCCGTGTTATTATTTTATTACCTTCATAAGTTGGAACTCAAGTGCTATCCTCTTCCTTTGTGCTGTAAATTGAGCCTTTATTTTGCCGGGAGATCGTACCCGGTGGCAGATAGAATTGCATAGTGAAAGCGAGGCTTATAGGGAACCAATCTAAACACAGATAATGTCATCGTTCCACAGCCATTACATTGTGCAATCTAAGGTTGTCACGATAAAGTTTGATACAATACTAGCATTAAAAAAACAAACAATACTCCATACCTCCTTTGATACCACGGCAAAAAGAAAAAAAAAATCCACACAAAATAGGATCATTTTTTTTTCTTTAAAAAAGAATTAACCTGCACACAGTGCTGGTACAGAAAAAGTCACTGAAGACATACCAACACACTGATTGTAGATCTGCTTTTTTAAAATAGCTTTTGTACTTTCTATACTATTGAATGTGGATATTGCATCATTTTAAACACGTCACATTGAAAAAGTATCAAAGTATCGATACTTTTGACAACCTTAGTGCAATCAACATTTACTTTATGATAAGTTAAAGCAAGTCTATTGCCACTTTAATTTCCTTAAAAATAAGTGAAGGGAAAGCGTACCGCGACTATCATTTAGGTGCACTTGTGGTATTGGGTGGGTGTCATATTGTAACCTCATCTTTAGGAATGCAGCCTGTGTGTATTTTTGTTATGAAGGAAAATTATCTTGAGGGTGAAAATAAGCACCTTGGACATGGTTGAACTTGCGATCGGAAGCATGACACCATGTCAGGTCCAGCCGAGGAATGCTAATGCAGGAGGCACTAAGTTAGGCTCCCACATCAAGACATGAAGGATGGGCCCATCCTGTCAGCTCGTCTTCAGCGGAGAGGGCTGCAGGAGGATCAGTCACACTCTGCTTGCAACATGACTGATCTCAGAGGTCAGAGGGCAGCGCTGTAAAGGCTCTGTGTAGAATAAAGATGCATCAGCGCAGCAGTGTGCACGGCAAAATGCCGTGATTTATCCTTCAGCATAAATATAGAACAGAGGAAGAGACGGGATGAAAGAAAATGGCAACATCATCAGGCATAATAGAAACAAATTAATCCCGTCACACTCAAGGTGCTTTTTCAATTATGGCAAATGATCAGTTGATCTACAGTGAAGTCACTGATGAATACACACCTTCATTATATAATGTTCTTAAACATGACTGCAAATACAGAGGATATATATACATCTCTTGGCACAATATCTGATGCTGCAAATTCAATTAAACATGCAATGCCAAACATATTTCCTTTTATGCATGAGTATAGCTTTCATCTTTTCATTTCATGTCTCATTATAACGTGTCACAGAAGTGTGCAGAAATATTCACAGGGTTACCACAGATATTCGGTTTGATTTCACCAATGAAGAAAGCTCTACTGCAATACAGACCAAACATCAGGTTTACTTGGCAGTTATGTTAATATTAAAAGCTTTTACATCCAATTTCTCCATCCAGTCCCGGTGATTATTCTTGCCTGAAACCTGCATATATTGCATCATAGGAATTTTATTTTAACTAGCAGGAGCTACAGTAGTTTGTGCAACTATACTCTGATGCTGCTTTCAGTGCATATGAGTGAATGCAATCTGTTGACTGTGAAATTATCTCAAGTTAATTGAAAAATTATGAAACATCTATTCTTTCTTGTGGGTGCCATTATGGTTACTTGTATGGTCAATAAAAACGAATTCAAGCCGCTTTCTCATGAACTCCAGACATTGTCCGTAATGTTGTTCATAATGTCAAAGAGTTCATCATTTGGTTGTAAACAACCGAATCTCTTGCAGATCCTTGAATTTGTCTGACTACTTTGGCATTGGCCTTAAACAACAGAAGACATTTTCGTTGGCGTTGTTGTGTAAATGACTCTCCATCTTCACCCTCCGATGTTTTTCTTTCGGTTTCACACCAGCTGAATAATAGTAACATCATCAACACATTCCCGTCAGTCTCAGTTGGACTGTGTTCAATGCTAATTAGCATGTTAACACTGAGAATTATTATGAGCATGTTAGCTTTTAGCTCAAAGCACCACTGTGCCTAAGTAAAGCCTCTCAGAGCCATCAGCATGGCTGTCGACTTAAAATAACCAGAAATATGTAGATCTGCCTGCAATTAAAGGTGCTGTAAGTGATTTACACTTTGTTAAAATAAGTGTTAAATAGCTCTACAGTCCGACAGCCATCACTGATACAGAGTGTTTGGTCAGTAACGTGCAGTCCCTCCGCTCTGCAGGAAACAGAAAAGACATTTCTGGAATCCTCTCTCCTGATTGGATGGGAACAAGATACCAGAAAATGTCTGTTTACTGCAGAGCAGAGGACAAAACACAATATCAGTGATGGCTGTCTGAATGTATTAACAGTTATTTAAAATATATAATAATAATAATTAAATACTACTTACAGCACCTTTAAGCTCCTGAATAATCAGGACATTTAACACAGTTGGTAAATGATCAAATAAATTCACAGTTTTATTGTGTTTCTGGCACCGTTGTCCCCTTGAACAATATATGCTCAAATCCTGTAATCCTTAAACCCTCCTTTCTAAACCAGTACAAAATAAAATCCATATAGCATCATTTACATGTCACCTGCCCACACATGCAGCAGAGTGTGAAAGAAATGATTAGAGAAGAATGAGCACTCAGAGCCTGGAAAGTGCCTGTATGTCAGGCCGTGTCTTTACACCTTGATCTCTCTTAAATGCAAATCCCCCCCGGAGGTCATGTGTCTTTCACACATGTGAGAGCATGTTACCTCGATTTCAACGACGTTGAATGCTTCAAAAATGTGTGCGTGTTGCTGAGCGTGCACGTGTGTGTGAGACTCTGGTTATTGTTTTGTTCTGCGTCCTTGTGTGACAGTTTGGTGATTTGTTTGATGCGAGCACCAACTGGTTGGTCCAGCTTTTTCAGATCTCTCATTTAGAGGAAGCGTCTTTATGTGAACGCTGGTTTCATCTCCCACACTTACAAGAGACACTACTGGCTTATTCATTTTCAATGGAGCACTAAAACCTTCATGTGTAAACCTCTGCATCGGTGTGAAAAACCGCACAGGTCATCATAATTGTGTGTGTGTGATTTCCAGGATGACAGTGATTTATTGTGCTGGCAGTTTAACTGCACATCCCCCACTCTTTAATTTCCATTCTTTCTCGCTCTCACCCTGCACAGCCCTTCCTCTCACATGTGAATGTGGAATGTAAACGATCACCCTGAGGGTCAAAAGGAAAAGGTCACCCATTTTCATGCAATGCTCAATATGCAAATTTCAAGGCAAATATCAGGATCTTGCAGCCAGCAGGCACACAATTATCTAACTTAGATTCCTCAATGGGAGCGGTGGTGGAAAAAAAAGAGAATTAATAGCTCACTCACATACCAAAGGTAGGAGTTAATGTCTCCTAAAGAGGGATGTCACGACACCAGAAATGTAGGCGATATCAGTACCAGTGAAATTCCACGATTCTCAATACCCAATTTAATACCACGGTACAAAACAAAAAGAAATGTTAACATATAACATGAATTGAAACTCACTCACCTTGAATTCTTTTAATAAATCTGGACGTCTGTCTTTGTAAGTTTGTAAGTGTTTCCTCCTTTTGTCTGAAAAGTTTGATGACGCTGTTTGCATACTGGTTTTTGCAAGTTTATTATGAATCCGTGATGATTTACCTTGAACGCAAAGTACTTCCATACACGACTCTGACTGTTTTCTCTTTTCGACGAGTCGAGGCGGAGCCGTCGCTGCACTTGTCGCCATCTTGAACGTGTTGTTGTTCTTCCGTGCTGGTTGGCGTTCTTCTTCTTCCTGTGGCAGACTAGAACAGTTGTAGGCGCATGCTGGTCTGGACGTGCGGTACTGTAGAAAAATGAGTATCGTTCGTCACATTTTCAGCATTTTGGCATCAACTTTGTACCAAACAGGGCTCAACAATAAGGATTTGTGTATGCTCAAGTAAAAATCGACTTCAGCCAAGTAGATTTCCGACCAAAAAACCCTTAACATTGAACCCTGCCGCAGCATCGGTTCTTGTGACATCCCTACTCCTAAGATCTGATTTCTCTTATTTTTATGGTACTGCAGCTGAAGGAGAAAAAAGATTGTTTGCTTAGTGTTTGCTGTCATTCTTGTTTATGTGCTGGTGTGAGGAATTTCTCTGTTCCCCTGGTCAGTGTAAATCTCAGGTGCAGGAAGGTATGTAGTTGTGTGTTTATGGAGCTTCCTGCAGAGTAGATTGGGGTAATTACACATCTAAGGCCCCTCGTATAACAACACGCTCTTTGTCCCACCGACAGGGTGCCTAGCTGGGGATGGGGTCATGGAGTGCGTTCAGACAACAACACTGCAGTGCAAAGGCAAAAGACCTGAACTTCATTTTCATCAAAAATAGCTATAATTTTTGAAAAGTTTTGATGAAACCAATCAGGCAAAATCTCTGAACTACCCTTAAGTTAAGTTTTGCCTCTGTATGCTATCTCCACACAAACAGCACGCAGACTAAATAAAGAGGTTTTAATTAAATACAAATATTACCCAATTTGGTCCTAATGCTGTGAGTTGGTAATTTACCATCAAAAGACAATCAAAGTTAAGGGGTTTCAGAAAACTCTACAAATTGATTTATTTATTCTTATTTATATTAAGTGGATAGTTTCATGATATATCCCTAGTTTCTATAGGACATAATTATTATCATACAGTATATTGCTTAATGTAATCAACAACAAAATGTGAGATCAAATGTAAGTTAAGGCCTTTTGCCTCGACATGACCCCTTATTATTTTACAGACGATGCAAAGGCAGAGTATCATAACTTCCGAATAAGGGTCAAAAGTCAAGTTTGAGCTCAAGATTTTTATGTAGATGAATAACTTTTTTTCCCCAATATTATGCCTACAATTAATTTAGCTGGACAACAAAACAACTTTAAAGTATTTTTTCTCAGCTCTACAAACAGGTGTTTTGCCTTTGCAGGGCAGAACAGTCCAAAGATCAGATTTAAATCTCTGTCATTGGATTCAAGACACACAAACAGAAACGCAAACAGCATGCAGATGAGTGCACAAACATGCAGATACGTATGTGTGGAGGTGCATCATAGTGCATCACAGTGATCATGGTGGTACATTTTATTTTTTGGTTTAGTTTATATAAGTTCCCTCTACTGAATTTTTCTCCCACATGGCAATATAGAGCACTAAATGAAAGGTTTCAGTGCAGTCGATCCATTGTTAAGATTCCAATAATGCATAAAATCTTGTTTGCATTCTGCCCTGGAGGCTGTCAGTGGGTGGCATTCCAAGAGCAAATGTCAGAGGTGGGGGTGTAATCAAAACAGGGAAATGAAAATATTCAAAAACTCACTGAAAAATGAATGATCGTAGATAACGCTCCACATGTTACCACGTAGCACACCAGTTTTGTCAATGCTCATAGTGGATGCAAACAGACGTTCCAACCTACATCCTGACTTCAGCTTGCACCCACCACCTCCACAGCAGAAGCACAAACCCACGGCATTGCTGCAAGTCTGATAATAAGGATAAAGAATTTCTTGAAAACACAGCAAATACACATTTTAATCAGGAGAGTGTGCAGATCTAAAAAAAAAACTAAAAAAAAACACAAATTGTAGCACATTAGACGAGTACCCATTTCTTTGTGTAACAGTGCTGCTGTAACAAGTTGCTCAATGTTTTCAGTTCATGGCATCATTATGACAGTGATATATGACATATATCCTAAATCAAAAATAATTACTGCTCTCAGATAATTGCCTCACCAGTACTACTATTAGCATCCATTCACAGTGAAACAGGGATTATAGTAGAGTGATACTGTCATGTTTTCTGTAGGAAAACTGCAGTGGTGCATATACAAATATACTGCTGGGAAATATAATGGAAATAAATCTGAAGGAGTGTACATTTAATACAACTGAAAAAGTGAATGACACAGGGAAACAAAGTTATTAAAGGTATATATACAGTATATACTGTCAACACATTTTCACTCCCAATGTAAACACGGCAGCTTGGTCAGGACCCCTTATGATCACTTTTTAACACGCTGGCTGTCCCTGTGGCGTCATTTTTTCAGGGTAGTCCCGTTTTTAATTCAAATAAAAGTACTTGGTGAGGTTTAGGCAACATAACTACTGAATTATTCTCGTTTCACAACGTTAATGACGTGTCTATCACGCGACAGGGCCATGTATTTAAACCAGAAGACATGTTTGTATATATTATACGAACTGCTGTGCAATACTTTTCGTATGATATTATACAAACGATTTATGAGAATGCGTTGAGCTGGTGCAGTCGTGCATTTACCCGAGTGTTCAGTGAAACAGCAGAGAGGTCACTGGACTGGCAGGAGGGCAGAGACCTGTTCTTTGTGAAGAGTCTGAGGTATTTTAAAGTAAATAGGTGTGAGCAGCTCACAGTGTTTATCCAGGCAGTATAAACATGCTGGCCCTCCGACAGTGAGGGGATGAGGTGTAAACCACACTTGATCTGACACAACACCTCCTGAACTATCAGCAGTGAGCTGATGCAGCTTTAACGCACCTTCAGCCTCCATATCGTCTCCTTAAGGTTCAGTGTGCAGTTTTTGTGCCAGCATTCAGCACTTCCTGCTCTAAAAGCTTTACCTTCTGCCGCCCTGGAGAGTGCAATGTATGTACAAACTCTCCTGGACTGCAGCTATGCATTCCTTAGCTTTGGATTCAGGATACAGAAAGTGTGTAGGCGACGTCAGCAAGCATTAATAAAAAAGTATTCTCTTTATGAAAAGTAATCGATTTGCACACGGAGACATAAGGCGTGCCAGTGAAAACGTCACTCCAATTTACTGAAGGTGATTTTCATGTTTTGACTTCAATCGAAGAATTACATGCTCCTCTGGGGCCTGGGAAACCACATTTGGTCTTATGAAACCCTTTGAAATTCCACTGGTTAAACTGAAGGGGAAAAAAATGCTTGGTGGTCATGGTTAAAACAAGACAGCTTTTCTTTACTCTTGAAAAGTTAGAATTTTGGAGAGTTGGTGATATATGCTATTCCAAGCTCTTTGAAATGAACACATATGTGCAGCAGAACTGTCATTATACCAGTTTGTCTGATAGTTACTGTCAGAACATATTTAGAGACACACGTGACATGCAGGGAAATGAGACACAATGTTTTTCTTGAATCATTCCGACTTTTTTATGAAAACATTGCAACTTTATTTACATTAAATTGTGATTTTTTTTCTTCCTCAAAACATTGTTCTCATAAAATTACGACTTTTTTATTGCATCACGGATAGGACACTGTGGTAAACTGCAGTCAATTCATGAAGATATTCACAATTATCCTGATAATGAAAATTCACCACGATCAACTTATTGTGAGTGTTTTTTATCGCAGTCGATAAAATCGATTATTGTCCCATTCCTATGCAACTCTCACCCTTTGTATGAATTTGGTGACATTCAGTTTAATTTTAGGGATAGAATTAGGCATGCCTATAACTATTTTCACTATAATTTGTCAGTTTTATTTTACAATGAATCTTTTCATCTTTAAAATGTCAGAAAATAGTGAAAATACAAACCAACAATACAAACTCAAATGAAAAAATATGTTAGCAGACATTAGATTTGTGAGGGGAAAAAGCAGTTGAGGATATTTGTTTAATGATTGCATCCTGTCCCCCCCCCAGCTGTCCAAGACAAGGTTTGTTATGACAAGAAACATTGTAGAGTTACGTCAGCTGTCCAAACGCTATATCATCATGGTACTTCTAATGGAAACACAGACATGCCATCACAATCTGCTGCTCCAAGGTCTCAGGTTTTAGGGTCAATGGGAGAAACAGGTCCTGACAGGTTTAATAGAAATGCAAGAGCAAATAAATCAGAGTAGATGAAAATAACAGCAGAACAGAAAAGAACAGAAAAGAAAATGGGGCAATGGTGGTTGCTGATGTGGAAGGAGCGATCTTCGTATTCATTACCCCCCACTTCTGGGCAGGTGGCTCTCACAATAAGACCTGCTGAGTGAAGTACTTGTGTGAGATTAATAGTTGCGATAAGGCTGAAATGAGAGACGGAGGGGGGGAGGAATAAAGAGACTGACGGGGGGGGGAGACAGAATACAGGAGAAAGAGAAGAGACGCTCTGCGAGAGAGACGAAAGAAAAGAGGCAGACTTTGAGAGGGAAACCCACCTGGCCGCCTGCCAGCGGGATGTCAGCGGTCTCTAGATTAGTGGCTATACATTACCCCAGCCTATTAAAATATTACGCACACTGATTGATGCTGACAGCCTGACCAGAGGGTGGTGACTGTGTGGGCAAATGTGTCTGTCTTCATTTAAGCCCTGCTGCCGCCAAATCCCATTTCTATCGCCAAAAGTCCTGCAGACATCATGACTGTGGATTTATTGAGGGTTTTTGAGACACATGTTTACGCATGATTTGATTTAAGACTTTTTAATACTTTTTTAATGCGACGAATGTTAAACGAATGTTGTTTGTTGCTGCTGACCCTGGTGCTGGTGTCGGAGTCGGGGGTGGAGGCGCGGCGGAGTTTAGAGTAGAACAGAACTGAGAAATACCTGCCGTTTGTTGGTGGGTTTTCTTGGCGATTTTGTGTTTCTTGCTCTGCATGTGGGATTCCCATTGTGCAGAGTTTGAGAAACAGAGCCTTGTATGCATTGCATTTACCTGTTTCAGCCATGCTGCAAAATCTTGGTTAAAATAGCCAATATTTGTTGAATTTGCACTTCCCCAAACATGAGTGTTGTTAGTTCCGCTACCTGGATCTGCATGACGTTTATGTGAGAGGCAAATTATATCTATATATACAAAAATAGATGTTACCAATTATTTTGAGATTTTACAATGCAACATCAAGAAAAAAAAAAGATTCATAAAATCCTACTTCCCACATCTTAGCATCTTTTTTTTAGACTTTTGAAAGATTGATTTATGGCCTTATTTTTAGATGAATGAATTCAATGCCTTTTAAGACTTTTTAAGGATCCACGGGAACACTGTTATGAGAAGCACTCTTAAAATCAACACAGAGGAATTAAATCCATTACCCCCCTACAAAGGCGACGACTTTCTTGGGGGAAATCAATCTGCGAGCACATCGTCCTGCTTAATCACCGCGGTTCCTCTTTCTGTTAGGAGCCGGAGTCATCGGGGACGCTGCCACTGCAGCACAATGAACTCCAATGACACATGACCGTCCTCCTTTGTAATAAACTCTAGGGATGCCCCACATCCACCACCACCACCACCACCACCCCTATACTTACACCCCCTGCCTCACACACACACAGCCATTTGAACTTGAAAGCTCTGTCGGCCAGATCAGTAAATAATTACAGGCAGCCAGGCAGGCAGCGCGGTAATTGAATGTACTGTGAGTTGAGATATGGTGATGGACAGATTCCCATTAACCAAATCCACTTCATTGCAGTTCTCCCGAGGGCACGTTATGTTCAAACAGAGTCTAATCCACCTACAGAGGAGTCGGACGCCCCACGCCGACAAAGTAAACCAAGAGATTGACAGTATCATTCAGAGCAAGTTTACAGCGAGAGCAGTCTGCAGCGCACACAGTCGCACCTTGTCCTTGTAGTTTTATTCTTCATCCTGCGTAGGTGTGTTGCTGCGGAGGCGTTCTGTGCATGTGTGTGTGTGTGTTTCCTGTCGAGAGAGGCTGAAGTCCCCTCCATTAAACAACCATCTTCAGTGCAGCCTTTCACTCCGGACACTTTAACGTGCGACTGTTTGATGAGATGTTGCTTGTTTGAACTCCTGACCTTGTCCGGTCGAGCCCATTCCAGCGGAGCGACGGCCGCTCGGCGCTCGGCGGTTCAAGGGAAGGAGTGCAACACATAGATGGTCCTGTCACATCAGCTGTGAAGGGCGTCTCATTTACCGCTCCGCTGTAGATTAAATTCTGGAGCCTGTCATGTACAATGGCTGTATTATAAGCTAGACAGAAAAGTTGATTAATGCGAGACGTGAGCAATGGAGAAGGAAGCCTGGCTCCATTAAAGAACTATAGAATGTGAATACTTCATGAAAAAGGGCTTTAACTTAAAGATAAAACATGAATAAACAAACAAGTGCTACAAATGTGGGTCACATGCCAAAAAGCAAGACTTATGTACTGTATTTCCTCAAATAGTGACCGGGGCTTTTATTTACCTAAAGTGCAGAGGGTACAGGGGCTTCTTCTTTCTTCAGATAAAACTTAGAAAGATTCGTAAGAAAAGAGTTAGGAAGTTCTTAAGAAGTTTTGTTTATGTCGAACTTCAAATGTGTAAATGTGTGTGGTTAAATATTTATACACTTGCAGAATGCATCTGTCTGCACACTTTTGTTGAAAGCCGCCTGTACAGTCTGTGTGAAACTGTACTCCAGTGTGTGACAATAGTAAGGTGATAGTAGTGAGTCTCTCCGGTTTCCCTGTGGGACCCATTAGAAGCGACAGCATTAACCTCTCCAGCAGTCAGACACAACAAAACATCAACATAACAAAATACACTGGGATTTGAATTGTTTGTCATGTGTTTTTCCTCCTCCTTATTTGGGGAAACAGTATTTTGTTCTGCACATTACTCCCATCAGTTTTATTACGTAGAAAAGCAGGTGCAATATAACAGTTACTGAAATCAGTCACTATTAGAGTTTGAGATTCGTGGGAAGTATTGTGAGCAGCAGAAGTTTGTGTTTCATGTGTGTCTGTTTTTATGTATTTATGTGTGCTTGTGTGTGTGTCTGAGTATTCGTGCGTGTGTGTGTGTGTGTGTGTGTGTGTGTGTGTGTGTGTGTGTGTGTGTGTGTGTGTGTGTGTGAAGAACAGATGCTGTTGCCTCAGACTGCCTTGTGTGTCCTGTGGGAGTCCTTCATGTTTATTTCATCAGTTCTAGTATTGCAGAAGTATCACCTCTCCTAGTTCTTAGGACACTGTGCACAGGTCATACTTACTTTGTGTGTTTCCTTGTGTGATAACACACAAGCATGCAGCATTGTGCACAACAGTGAATTTATTATACAGTATACAGGTGTACAGTATGTGTTCATGTATGTCAGTGCAGTCTTAACATGCAATGATGCTTTTTAGGAGGTTAGATAATCCACATTTTTAGGGCTCCTCCCTCTTAGTTGAAATGTTTTAATAGGTTTTTTATGCTTTTTTTATGCTGAATGACTTATTGTATGTAACATAAATATGGGTCGTAATATGCTGCATGTACAAATAACCCATGGTGTCATTTTTGGGGGGAGGACAGCCTATTTTCCTCTTATCATAAGTGGTGAGATTTTAAGATATCCATCTCCATTTGTGCGCAAACCATTACAAAAAAAGACAGCTGACAAATCTGCATGAGTAGATACCGCTAGGTGTACTGTATGTGATTTGGGTGAACTGACCCTTTAATGACTGTTCTCACACCAATTACTATGGTGTGAGGCTGCTAAACCAGTGGAGCATTTACACTTAGAGTCGACAGGAGTGTGTACTGCTCAGTGTAAGATATTATTTTTGGCAGAAGTCATGGAAAAATGACTCCAGTGGTTCTTTGCTGAATGGTGAGATGCTTTTCTTTAATCATTCAAGCTGTGAGTCAGGTGGACCTGGGAATAAAGCGCTCTAGGAAAAATAAAAGACAAATGAAGCCTATCCATTCCACGCATAGCTCAGTCATGTGAGCATGAGTCACCACAATGGGTGCGCAGACATTAAAGGCTACAGTTAAATCCCTGCACGCCATTCTAAGCATCTGAGCTACCGGCACGACTTCCAGAGAAAACTGACACGATGCCTTTATGCTGCAGTGTAGGAGGTGTGCTTAATTCAGAAAAATGTCTGTCTCATCAGCTTAAATCATAATGCAGGGCCTGAAAGAACTTTCTTGATTGAGACACAAAGTTAATTCTATTGTTAAATACTGCCATTGGCAGTAAATCCTCTCTGCACACAGCAGATAACAAAGTGCAGTTTAAAGGATGTGGTTTTGCATGTTAAAGCTATACTGGCTATTAATATTATTTAGGTTTTAACTGGAATTTGAATTCTCCTCACTATTTGTAAGGTAATATAAACAGCTATTTTATTTTTTCGAAAGGATTTTTTCGAGAGGATAAAGCTTCTTTTGGACATATTTAGTTCGCCTTGAATGCTAACGTTGTCAATGTCACCTTGTGAGTCATCATGGCAAAAAAGTGGTCCAAAAATGTGACGCCTACTAGTGGGAGCTACCACAGAAGGGGACTTAAGTACTTTGTCAGGTGTTTATAGGATTTTCACAACCGTGCAAGACGCTGTCATGAAACTTTACATTCGTGTAGTTGACATCAAAACGAAGGCCGAGCTCGAGGATGTGTGTGATCCAAACAAGGGCGCGCGGAAGTAGATTTTTAAAGTTTGACTTTAAGATGACATCATCAACTTCTCATGATCTTTTTCAAAGAGTCTGGTTTGTCTTCTGGGTTTTTGAGAACGCAGCTCATTAATGTGCTGCTTCTCTGCAGCCTGCTTTGCAAATCTCAGGTGTCAGAGTGTCCTTGAACACACCAGCAAGGAGAGTTTGTTTTTAAATAATCCCTGCTTGCAACTGCATTAAAAAATAGGACAACAAAATGTTGACTGTGATGGATTACCTGTCGCAAGCAAAGGTCGAGGGACCGCAGGATGATTTTCATAAAAAGTTGATGATGTGGAAATGCTCTGAAATTAGTAATTTGTATGGTAATTTACTGTCCCTAAGATGTTTTATTTACCTGTGATGTGATGCCCAGGTACAGTATATAATTACTTATACTATACTGGTGCAGTTTTATTCAGTCTTGAAATATTGCAAAGGAGAGGACGGGTTAGTCCTCAAGAATTAGGGAACTTATACTTTCAAGATATAGTTTTTGTACAATGTACACACCACGTACATTGCACCATCTTGCCCACTCTTTATATGTCGGCTATGATACTACATAGCTTCAGCATGGATTTACTTCAATTATATTTCGATCTTTGAACTGCTTCTGTGAGGCCGGTGTGCATCTGTGTTTACACAGATAGAGAGGAGAGACACGGTCAACCATCTGGAGACATCTGCTCCATTTCCAGCCAACACAATCAGGTCAGGAGGAGTCTGCAGTCCAAAGCTGCAGGGGCCCTCAGATAGCAGATCAACCTCTGTACAGTACCTGAGGGAAAGATAGGAGGAATTCAGACAACTCTAATTATAGGTTTTTATCTCTGTGTGGAATGTGGATGAACTAGCCACAAGTGTGCTGCTACGTATACTTTTGGTGACCGAAAAAAAAAAAAAAGAGGTGAGAGGGAGAGTCGAGGAGAGAGGGGGAGACAGAGGCAGGAAATGAAGGAGGGACTAAACTTGACAAAGATGAATGTGGGAAGCCTCCATTTATCTGTGATGCCTTCACTTACACGTCCACTTGAATACAAAGATGGAGAGAGAAAGATTTGCCAGAGTTTGGGAGAGGGAAGCAAAAACAAACACCACATTTAAAGCATTTATTTTCATTATATATCAATATACTATTTGATGACAGCACTGGCATTTGTTTGTTCAAGCACTTAAAATGACCAAATGATGTACAAAATGTGTGACTTTGACACCAGAAACTGCAGTTTGCATCCTGTCTCTTACCAACTGTCAGTGTTTTTATAACCTTAAACAAGGAGTTTTTCTTTACCTGTGACTGTGATCTATCCCTGAAATCTTTGCTGCCTAAACTTAACCAAAGTTTCAAGTAGTTTTGTTGCCTAAACATAACCGATCTGCAACTATTTCATGGACCACGTGTTTAAAACTGCAACGTTACATTGAGGTATTTAGGACGGAAAACACTGTGGGTCGTATTAGAGGGTAGGAACAAACAACTTATGTGGTCGTAAGGTTTGGAGGACTACTTGTTGGTAAAAAACAGAAAGGCATACTCATCTACTGGGAATGGCAATGGAGTTTATCCACTATTTTTAGAGGGTTTTCCTGCGTACAGGTGCTAATTTTGGTGAAAAAAGGGGTAAATGAGAGGTGTGAAAGTGAACCAGAACAGTAAAGTTGCTGACCGGTGGGGCGCACTGGTGGCTCAGTGCAGAGCGTGTGCACCAGAGGCTAAAAACCTCGCCGCAGGTTCGACTCTGCTGCCTGCGGTCCTTTGCTGCATGTCGTCCCCTCTCTCTCTCAACCGTTTGCTGTCTACCTTCACCTGCACAATTAATCACTTTTTAATCGTGATCACGATTTTGGCTTCCCACAATTAAATGTTTAAAATGCATGCTCCGCTCATAGATAGCTCCGCTGCATATCAAATCAAGCACTTCCTAAACTAACAGCCAGCCAGCTTTCAGGGTTTTGTCTAGTGCAAGATGGATGTGCAGGGCAAAATGCAGAAACAGTGTGCATATGGAACCTGCAAGTCTCACACAGGGGATACAGAGACGTCCTCTTCATTCTCAAAACTCCACCAACACATTAATGTGTGAAAGTGAATGTAGCTCTCACATACGCATTGTAGTCCTTTCTGTCTTCTTCTCTATGATATTTCAGAACTATTATTCCAGAAATGTGCTGTTATATCTTTTGGAATATCTCTCTTTGGGGGTCTGAAAGCTTGACAGGCCTAGCAACAGTAACCGAGGGGGGCGGGTCAATTTTATTTATATTTTTCTTCAGGAGAGTCACTGTGAATCAGGACCCGTCTTATTCTGATGCAAAGATTTGTACATTAACAGGAATGTAACACAGAAAGCAATGCTGTGTTCATTTAAACGTGAAAGTGCAATAAATATGTTTTGTTCCTAAAATCAATAAATAATCGTGATAAATAATTGTGATCTCAATATTGATAAAAAATAATCGTGATTTTAATTTTGGCCGTGATTGTGCAGCCCCAGTACTATCAATAAAAAGCCAAAAAAAAAAAGAAGAAAGTTGCAGACCGGACAGGTAAACTGACTATAAAGCTCCATGAAGCGGAGGGAAACTGCAGAATATACTGCACCGCCGTACGATAGATTTATATTCTGAATGAACCAGCAGCAAACTCAGTGTGTAGACTGGAAGCAGCTGCTGCAGACATGAAAGAGTTAAAGCTATGGTATCTTTTTCTATTTTACTTTTTCTATGTATAGCTCACAACACCTACACACACACACACGTCAGGTCCTCTGTGCAGCTCTGCTTGTTGACTGATAGTAAGATGCTACAGAGAACACGATTGTGTTTCCTTTCAGCTACCTCTGTGCGTTATTAGTATTCAGCCAACAAGGCCTCACTCTGGGAAGACCAAAGTGAGAGGATTATGTTGGAGCTTATTAGATTGAATCAGACTTAACAGGTTGTGTTTTGCTGCCGTCTGTGAAGACACAAAGCATCCTCAAAGATTCTCCGCCACAGATCAGGCAGTTTTTACAGTTTAAATTTTCAATAACCTTTCATATCTTCTCCCTACAAAAACTATTATATGTTTTTGTTTTTTTTACAACTCAGCCTCTGTTCTTTGACCTCACTCTATATTTCACATTTCACACAGTTTTCAGAAACCGTTCCCACGTACCTACGGCTCTCAGGCAAACAGACTTCCCATCAATAAGAAAGTATTTTTGCTGTGTTCCTCCTCTCTCTGCAGCTCTGTGGGTGTATGAATCTCTAGTGGAAATGGTTTATAGGCCTCTCCTAAATGATATGAGGTCTGCCTTCTACAGGAGAGGCAGATAAGAGCTTAATGCATTACCCTGCAGAGCAGCGTCCAGCGCTGGCCCCATAAATCACATCATGGTTGTACTTGAGTGTTGACTATGTGTTTGTGTGTACCGGTGCTGGGTGTGGGGGGGGCGGAGGTTTGGTGTGATCACAAACACATTCATATGCTTGATGATATATATCACAAGCACACGAGGCTGGTTGTTGATGTTAAATTGATTTTTACCCCGCCGCTTTCTGCGACACACACTGTCAGGAGGCGGCTGAGGAATTAAAACAAAAACAGACTTCTTAATGATGGAAGTCGCACCATCTATCATCACAGATTCCTATTGAGAAAAACCTTTTGTGTGGCCAACTGGCCACAGAATCCATAGGAGAGACAGAGGCAAACATTGTCGACGGGGCTGACAGCGTGGCCAGAATGGAAATGAGCTAACCGGCAGCGAGGGAGCCGACAAGCATCACCTCTGTCTTTGCCGAAAGATTTGTAAAGCAAAATGTCATTCTGGGATCATGATAGCAATTTATACTAAGGTCACATTCAGCCTATAGGGCTGTCAAAACTGGCCCAAATTGATGTTAGAATATTAATTCTGTTTTTACAGATTATGTCAATAATGGCTGGTCCAGACTACACGATGTCAGCCCGACTGACGGCTGCGTCAATCCATCGTTTTATCTCGTAGTGTGTCATAGTAAACGACAACAGACGCCGCGTCTGGGACGCCTCACGACGTCCTGACATAAAGACTAGCATGTAGAACTAGCATGTAGAATTTTTTCCTCACGACATGTTTGGTCACAGTCAGAACACAGGAACACAGAGCGCTCTGCAGCGGACGATTTTAAACACGGTGAAGCAAAAGTGGAGCGAAGTTGTTGCTGCTGTGAGATGGAATTGTGAATTGGAAGAACATTTTGTGGAGTTATGGCAACAACACCCCGGCCTTTTTTTATGTTTCATCGAGGGACTATACCACGACAGTAAAAACAGAAAAAAGCTGGCGAGAAATAGCAGCAGAACTTCAGCAACCCGGTGAGCTACCGTCATTCATCGTAATGGAGGAGGCTCGGGTAGATAAACACTGTCAAATTCACAAAATGAGCTGGAGAGGATACCAGCTTTATTTGAAACAAACTTACATCAGATACAAGCCTTTATTTCTAATTCCCTCTGTTTAATAAGTATATTGTATGTTTTCGAATTAGCTCCCGTTTGTCCTGTTGATAGCTTATTGCAAAGTCTGGGTTTCCGCTTTAAGTCTGCATGTTAGTTAAGTAAGAGGGAAGTTTTTCCTTTAGATTTAGTAGTTAAACATCTATAACACTGTAGTTATACCCCCTCCTGCAAACATAGCCATGTTGTCCTATCTAATTAATATATTATTACTATTTTGTCCCTCTGTGTCTATTCTTCCTAAGTGCTTTGGTCCTGTTTAATGCAACTGTCTAAAAATGCTTTGTGAAATCTGGTCCTAAGTTGTCATAATTACCCTTTATGACCCTGCAGAGCGCATTTGTGATTTCCAGATGGAAATGCACTACAGCAGAAGTGTGTAGTTTTTTCTATATGTAACTGTATGAACGTGGAGCACGGCGGTGTGTGACAGATGAGAAATAGTGACTCAATCTGTTTTCTCTGGTAGTTGCTTTGTAGGACAAGCCAAGGAGTTGTGGACATGCCCTCGTACCCCCGTCCTGTCCAATAAGAGTCAGTGACCCCGGTGATCCTTAGAGGCAGACGTCATTGCTCATGATTGTTTTAGTTCTGCCGTCCCTGTCGAACCACCCAGTGCTGGAGTCCGGTATGACTGGGTCGCCTCGCCGCTTCATCATGTTGGATTAAGTCAAGTGTCTCCACCCTGGCTGCGTGCCAGCAGAGGTCAGCCTGGGCGGCCTGCCTATGAAAACACAACCGTCTCCCTTCGTCTCTCAGTCATTCTAACAAGGACGAGCAGTGCAGGGAGAGGAGGGTTTAACTATGGAGTTTCCAGAGATAAGTATCTGAAAGAGGCCCCGCTCAATTCAAGTAGGATTGGCTAACCACTTCCATGTATGTGTGTGTACATTTCAGAGTGTGTGTGTGTGTGTGTGTGTTTGACACACACACACACTCCGTCAAAATTGTTATAACCGTGTCAGTCTGGGTTAAATCCATCTGCAATCCCTATCGTCAGCTCCACCCTGTCTTTAAGGAGTGATCTCACCTTCCAGATGGCTCATTGTTCTCGCAGTGCTCGTCTCGGTCACAGCCCCGCACACACTCCTGTAAAGTTTATGTGTGTTGAGTGTGTTTAAATGCACGCTAATAAGTTACAGGTAGGCAGAATATTTTTGGTGTCATTGGGCAAAAATTCCATAATAACCTCATATTGTAATTCAGGTGGTCTGAGAGAAAACTTGACTCCTGTGCGTCTCTTCGCTCTGTTTCAGACTTTAGAAAATCTAGTCCGTGACGGCCAAACCTTGGGCCAATCACAGCCTCATTTCAGGGCGAGGGCATTTCTATTGGCTGTTCACGTTGTGAAGGTTAGGTTTAGGCACCAAAACTACTTTGTTACTGAAAATGTATGTTTAGTTTGGGTTCAAATCAGTACATTTGTGACATTATTTCTGTATGTAAATACATGACCTAATTACACACGTGACGTAGAACGTGACATATTTACATTTGTTCTCTAAAGTTAAAATAACTCAACGTTGACTTTTAGTTTCTAATAGACCACAGACAGCGTCATAATTACTACCCCCTCTAGAGGGCGCCACCTAATAATAAAAAACATAAATAATCGTAATTAGTTACTTATTAAAAAAAAAAAGAGAGAGAGAAAAAAACACTTTTGGATTGGCATCAAATCTGCTGTCTTGTTACAATTAATAAATAGCTTTTAAATTCTCAACTATTAAAAAAAAAAAGTTTAAACAAATAAAAGTCCTTGTTATTTCTTGCATTTGGTGATAATAACAATGAGATATTTCCAGTAAGCTTCATCACGCCCTTACTATCAAAATATCCTGTAAATTCAGGTTACTTTGGAAATCAGATTGCAGTACACTGAACCATGTAAATGCTTTCATTATCTCCTTCACTTTATCCAGTTATATTGCTCATTTGAAAACTGGCTCACACTTTATCTCAAAGCATCATGACATTGTTCAAGTGAGGAGATATTCATCTTGAACTTTTTTTATAGCGAAAGGTATGAGCGTCGGTTATCTGATTTTAAACTGCCTGCTCGACTGGAGATGATCCCCATTTACTTCCAAAAAAGCATTCAGCCGTAACCTTTGTCTCATTGCTTTGCTTCCTGTTGTAATCGTGTTTTCATGTCGCTGCCCCTTTAATGCCAATCAGTGCATGAGGAGGAGGGCAAAGTTTCCCACAACAATCATTCCATTCAAACCTGCAAATGTAAAGCAAACAGAGTTTACAATCTGTAAAGATCAGTGTTTCCACGGTGGCAAACATGATGAGGAGAGTGTCGTGCATTCGGTGTGACAGGTAAACACTCACTGTTGCCTGGCAGCCTTGTGATAAGGTATCCACGTTTGTGAGTGTGGGAGAAAAAGTTGTTATCTGTCCACATTTCCATTACAGGCAGGTGTGTATGTTGATGTATGTTAATGAAAAAGTCAGATAAACTAACATCATCAGTTTTCCATAGGAGAGTCAACACTTGTACACATGTACAGACACTCCCAGCTGTCTCTCTCTACAAAGAGTGATGTCTATTATCTTCTGCATCCATTAAGTGGTTTAAACTCTGCACACTTGTCACGCGGTCAATTTCTAATGAATTCTCCGTGTGAGAAATGGAGGCAATAAAGGGGAAGTAAATGAGAAAGAGGACACTGTGCTGTGTGCAGTCTGAGGCGTAATGAAAGCAGGAGTATGTATAAAGTATATTCCCCTGGCCATGGCCAAAGTCCCCACTCTGTATCATTTTTATGGCACGATCCTTCTCGGATGCCACCGCTCAGCCAAAGGAGAATTCAACTCAGCAACGCCCAAGCTGAGGGATTACATAGGTTCACTTTCTCTCTCCCTCGCCTCGGATTTCCATCTCTCCCCGTCGCCATGCACCCGTCCCCTCTTTTCACACCATCCCTCCTCTCTCACCTTGTCTGCTCCCTCTCTTTCTTTCTTTCTTTCTCTCTCTCTCTCTACTTTGATTCAGCTCCTGTAATCCATTCATCCATTTCTGGGACAGAGGAAGCATGGACAGTGTGGTAAGAATGCACAAACACTCTGTATAGTCTTTCATTAGCTTTCTCAGGAAGTCCAGAGGCTGCAACTATTGACGTCATGTCTGGGGATCTGTGAGCCAAATGGAAGAGAGTAGGGTCCCCAGACGTCACTTCCTTAATGGTAAAAAGTAACACTTTTGCTTTTTTGGTTTTGGTTTTGGGAAGGCAAAATAAAATAAAAAACAACCCTCCAAAATCTTTAAATGCCAAGTATTTCTCTTCTAGCTTCAACTATAGAGAGAAATCCAAAGATTGATAGACCTGCTGTCTGTAGTTACCGTTGCTGTGATTGGACAGTCGCTGTTGATTAGGGAGCGGTCAATTAACAAGATTTAGTTGTTGGCTGTTTGTATCAGAAACTTTGTTTTTGTTGATTTTGGCACTGAAAACAAAACCTGCACTGAAAAAGGAAACATTGGAAAAAAAACATCTAAGAATCTAATAAAGAATGAATGTAACACTTTTTTGACCACTGCAAGTCTGTTTCTCTCTGCCGTTGTTTTCTCACATAGAACTGTGCTGGGTTAACGTTAACTTTCTAACTGATGTTTTTCTGGTTTGGCAGAACAAGCTACAACTTTTTTTTAAAATTGTTTCGATGCCAATGTTTCCTTTTTCAATCCAGGTTTATTTTTCAATGCCAAAAGTCTCTGTCCTGGCTCCATACGCTTGCAGGTATTTAATTTTCATCTATTTAATTTAATTTAAATGCGTAATGTAGAATTATACCATTACTTCAAACAAAATCATTTGTCCAGTGCAACTCATTTCCTGAGGGATTTTCTTTTTTGTTTGAGGATGAAATGAACATTCCTTGTCCCGCTCATTCTTTATCTTCCCTTTGTCACTTTTTCTCCTCACAATTTTCTCTTTCTAGATATCTTCTTTTTTTTTAAAGCCAGTGCACTGAATGTGTTTCATTCATGTGCATAGTGACAGAAGCAGTAATATATTCCTGGGTGGTTTGAAAGTCATGTGTTCTTCCTCTATCTTCTTCTCTCAGTCTTGGGAGGTGTTAACACTGAGACATAACACCTTCTACAGATGAGCTGAGAGCAACCAGTAAACAGCTCCTGACTGATAATGTATTCATGAAACCTGTACCACAGAGACCCATGGTGATTTATTGAAACTGCGAAGCTCATATTATTGAGTATTTCATAATAGACTTGCAGTGCTGTATTAATGCCTTTTATTGATACCTGAATTAGTGGTCGATCGATATGTGTTTTTCAATGGTCGATGCCGATACCGATATTTAGAGAGCAGGGCGGCTGATGGCTGATTTATAGTGCCGATTTTGTTTTTTAGGTTGTTTTTTTTTGCATCTGATAAAATATTCTACAACAATTTAAAAGTGCTGAACTTAAATGAACATTTATTGAACACTTAATCAGCAGATAGCAGCATCTCTTTGTTTCTGAAATATATAAACTTACAACGTTAGTGCACAGGACCACCAAGCAGCATCTCTTTGTTTTGGTCCTTTTGTAGATCTGCATCAGTCGTAATGTTTCCAGAAAAGTGAGAAATGAGAGAAGAATGTTTACAGACAAAAGTTGTAATTTTTCAAGAAAAAAGTCATAATGTTTCGATAAAAAAGTTGTAATTTTTCCAGAAAAAAAAAGTGTAATGTTTCGAGAAAAAATACTTTGCACTTTAATTGGCCTTGTGATCTGAGATAATCGGCCGATGCTGATTATCTCAAAATGTAATTAATCGGCCTGATTAATCGACCCCTAACTTGAATTGTAGATATGTCTGATATATAGAGTTCTCAGCTTTGTTTCATACACTGGAGCGTATTGCATAGGTTAATAAAATGTTGATCATCCTTTAAGCTTTGTCTGGAGAGGAGTCGAAGCCTTAACCTAGATGATTTTTCTGTCGGGGGGATGTGGTTGATATATGAAGTGTCACCAGTAGGCCTCGGTCCCTCCAATCAAATTCCTAAAGCCCCGAGCACTGCGGAGGCCCACTAAATCACCTGGCTGGCCTGTCCTCCAACAAAGAGTTGAGGCGGCAGCACATTCAATCGCAGTGTTTTCCTGTATATGCAATGAAATATCACAGTGAAGTTCACACAAAAAAATACAGGCTGTCAGTATACTAGGGCTGTCAAAGTTTGCCAAAACTATGTGACTATCTATTTTTGTGCATAATGTCCATGAGAGGGCAAACCAATATAACAAGAGACATAACTACATGTATAGGCATATTTATTTTAACATAAGCATGTATTTTAAACAAACTACATACCTACACATTAAGAAATGAACAAATAAATTAATGTCCTAACCATAAAACTTAATTTAGAGACTTCTCTCTCTCTCTCTCTAAAGCGTGCAGGAGGCAGGAGAGTTTACACCGTGGTCATGTAGCCGGTTCGTAATTTGGTCATAAACAACCCAGTCTCTTGCCGTTCCTTGAATTTATCTGACAGTTTCAGCGTTGGCTCTTACTGACAGAAGTATGAATGTCGTTGTCTCTCCAGTTAGACATTTTTATCTGCGTCTTTGTTTAAATGACCCTTCTTCTTCACCCTCGGATGTTTGTTTTCTTCTGGTTTCGTGCCCGCCGCATGATAGAAACATCACAACACACTTGCTCGCTGTGAATTCTCCGGATAATAAATGACATGAACTTTGAACGTTGGGAGTTGTCTCGGGAGCAGCGGCCCACGCTACAATGTGCGAGGCGGTATTGCTGCTTATTTTCCCCCACAATCGAATATTCATTTTCATATTCAAATGTCTATTTTTTTTATTTTATTTTTACAATTTGAATATATATTCAAATTTAGAATATTCCATGACAGCTCTATAGTATACACTTGCATGGATTAACTTCCAAACTTGCTGAGCTTGTTGCAGCAGCGGAAACGTAATGAGGGGAGAGCCACAGGTTTACTGTAGGGGTTGAGATTTGCAGAGGGCTGCTCTCATTATGTCAAGCTATACAGCTGCAGAGCTGCTGTTCCCGTCACTGCAGGGCCAATCAGCAAAGAGCTGATCCACGTAGCCTTGGAAGCCAGATGAATGCCGGTTGATCAAAAAACATCTGGACTCCATGTCCCTGAGAACTGCCGTTTTCTGGTTTTGACTGTTGTCTGGCATTATACAAACATTTCAACCAACCAAAATGAGTCCAACCTTGCCAGTTTACAATTGTGCGTAGCTTATAAGTATTGTGTTTTTGTAAGCTTACCATGAGAGCAATATTCTTCTGCAGTGCCTGATTGTATTCAGATTCTTGATACAGTGTCAATGGCCTCATGTTCCATCATTTAGCAACAAAAACGCCAGGCTACTGAAATAATATCTGAAAATGTATTTGGAAAATATCAGAGCCAGAAGCTGCATGGCAATGAAACACATTTTTATGCATTTGCAGATCTGATCTTTCATGAGAACTGAGTCATAGAGATGCACATTTGTTTTTTCCTTCATGCCAAATAAACTCTTACTGCATTTATTTAAATGCAGATTTGTATCTCAACCCTTTATCCTAAAAATCACATTTACATACTAATTTATTTTGCCTGTAGCAATGTAATTGCAGCCTGGATTATGTTCTGTGGCAATGTTTTTTTTTAGCTGCGACTAGCAGCTCTGTAGGTCGCACTTTCAGTCAATCGGTCCACAAAAATTTCCCCACCCTTTGGCGGCCGCAGTTTTTTCACCCGAGGAAGCTGAAATTTGGCATGGAGGTCAAGTGTGTGCACATCTGTGCGTGTGTGTTTTTGTGTGTGTTTGTGTTCATGACAATTGGCAAAAAGGGGTGTGGCTGTGGAAGTGGACTATAACACAAAATTAACTTTTAAACAGATTCACGTTCCATGGGCAAACTCCGTTTGTCGTAGACACTTGTGGGAGGCATCATTGTGCTCAGCAGAGTTCATTTTTCATTAGTTCGCTACACTTCATCCCCACCCCTCTCATAACTTGTGAACCTTTTGACATAGACACTTGGGAGAGCTCACTGCATTCAGCAGAGAGTTCCTCTTTCATTGGAGTGTTAGCCCTGCCCCCTATACTTTGGCCACGCCCCTTTTATAACCCATAAACTATTTGTCTAACAGTCTTGCAGAAGGTGTCATTGAACCCAGACTATAGAGTAGTTTTTAGTTTCTTCTACACCAATTCACACACATGATCTCTTACTGGAGCAAGAAGAACCTTATTTCTCTGAACATGATGTACTATTTCCTTTTGAAAAAATTGGGGGGGCAACTGCAACTTTCTATTTAGGAGGCTGAAATTTGCCATGGAGGTCAAGTGTGTGTGTGTGTGTGTGTGTGTGTGTGTGTGTGTGTGTGTGTGTGTGTGTG
>JAOVVB010164627.1:0-11555 GCA_028570985.1 Heterobranchus longifilis | reverse complement strand
CGCTGACATCCATAAGCGATCTGTTTCCCCCCCCCCCCAAGCCCTCGCTCTCAGCCGACATGGACACACAAAAGAAGGCTCCGGCTTAGTGGCCTTGTGATGGATGCATTTTCATAGGCCAATCTCTGTTATCTTGGAGAAACAGGTCTCAGCCTCCATTCTCTCAGGGCTTTACAGTTTTCTCTCTGCCACTCACCCCGCCCACCCTTTCCTTCATTTTTTTTTTCCACCTCCTCCCTCCATCCCTCCGTCCTCCTCCACCATTTTCCGAAGGTCACTCATTAATACTCCTGAGCATTGATGCTGACCCCGTGACCCTGAGCTTGAAAGCCCGGCTCTCCCATATTGAGCATCCAAGCCCTCGTCCCAGCATTCTCACCCGGGCCTGAGTGCGGAGGCCTGGACGCACCCCCCAAGGTCAAGGACTGGCTGTGACATCGGGGCCCAAAACAATAGGGGGCCCTTCCTCTCCGCATCCCCACGGACGCCCCCCGTGTTGTCCCCCTTTGGATTGATTGGCTATGCAGCAACATCTCCAAGTCAATCAATTTCATTCATTTAATGCAGATGCGTCAAACTTGAGAATTTATCCATGGATTTCAATTTCTCCCAGACAATAGAAAATCTCACATGTAATGGTTTTGTCAATTTCAATTCAGCTGCAGTATTCTCTTTTTTTTAGTCTCTTATCAAATGTTGCACTTCATTATCTTTAAATTTACACTTAAAGAAAATTGGACACCACTCAGTTCCCCAGTGTGTTTAATGAATTTACCTCATTTCTGTTTCAGTGTTATCTATTTATTTATAAATGATTGAAAGTAGGGAAGGTGCAAATTATATGCAAAGAATGTGACAGACCTGACTTTTATATCAGGTTATTCACAGAGTGGATATAGTGCAACAATACATTGCAGTGTGCAGCAATAAAATAACTATCAAAAAGCAAAACTTCAGGGCCTCAATCTCACAATGTAGCAACCTTGATTCACCCCCAAATAGGAATTGTGGTGTTAAGAAATCCCCCTACAATAAGCTCCTTCATTTTCTGCTCACTCTGCAGTTTGCAGCTTCCTCATTTCCCAGCCGTGGAGTTTCACTAGGCCTTGATGTATCATATATCTCTCTGTTTTTCCTGCGTGGCTCTTTTTGGGCCTAGGGTCAGAGGGTGAAATAAAGCAGACCCCATTTTGAAACTGACAGGGTCTCCAAAGCCTGAACCCGAGGGCAGTCCCCCCCAGCCCCGGCCTGACAGAGGCCGCGTCCGACAAAGGTGCAGTTTGTTACGAGCTTCAGAGGAAAAAAAAAAAAGAAACACAACAGGGAGGGTTATTTGGTGTTCCTTTGACCCCTTAAGCCCTCTGAGATGAAAAGGCTTTCAATTTTTACCAGACGAGGAAGACCACTTCAGCACAGAACACCAGTATAGGCTTCAAAGCTCAGCAGAAATTTTAATCAGAGACAAATTACTGTATATTGTGTGGTGTACTGTGCTCCATCGCCTCAGTCTGACGGGGCAAAGGGGCAAAGATAGTGCAGCATTACACAGACGAGAAATGGCGTACTACATGTATCCTTGCAGGCAGTGAGGGAAGCTCGTATGGTCTCTGTCTTTTTAAATCATGAAAATTCACTGCTAGATTATGTCAGAGAGTAGTTAGTTGTGAAAGGTAGAGGAGGTAAAAGCCTGATGGGCTTGCATGTATCTGCCATCTTAAATCATGCAAGCTGAAGGCAAATATCAATACCACAATGTTGCTTAAAACAGCATTCTGTCTAATAAAAACATATCTATCATTTACAACACAAGGGTAAGAGAAAACGCCCATGAGTGCACAGTGCCTTATGCCATTTACTAAACATTTTATCAAATTTTACAAAGCCTGCTTAATATTTAAAGCCTCGGTCATGCAGCCTAATGGTCCAGGGCAGGAATAAGCTATTCAGGGGTCAATTGTTTTATTAAGATTAATGAGGGGGAGCAAGAGGGTACGTCATATCTGTACTGCTTTCCCTCTTTCTCTGAGCACCAGTGAGGCATATTAAAAGGAGTGAGTACGGTTTGCCACTTAGCTTATCTACGTAAGTGGCTTATGGATGTATTTGTCCAGGACACTCAAGGTAAATTTTTTCATCAATTCATTTTTCATCGAGTGATGAACTTACTTCCCCCGCAGAATATATCAAGGAACGTTAGATTAGCATAGAGGGGAAAAAAAAAAGGCACATTCGGCAGTTTCTGACAGCATTATATACTGTAGATCCATGTAAGGGTGCAGGGCTTCTTCTGTCCTGATGTGCACCACATCTTTAAAGGTCCCATATTATGCTCATTTTCAGGTTCATACTTGTATTTTGGGTTGAACATGTTTCCAAAAAACACTTTCCTCATACTGTCTGTCTGAATATAAAGTATTCACCCTCTGCCTGAAATGCTCAAGTTTAGCACCTGTCTCTTTAAGCCCCCCTCCCAAAAAAAGACTCTCTGATTGGTCAGCATTTCAGGGTCTTCCACATCTGCGCTCTCTGTGTCTCTGCAACGTCATTGCACCTGGGGAATGACTGTAACAGCTCTGTAGCGGCACTTTCCACCTATATATAATGTAGTTGTGACATCATAACCTTAGGGAAGTTTCTGAATACGGGCTGTGTGCATTTTTCCGTGGATTGAGCGTTTTGATGCTTTCACAGTGTATATATATATATATAGCTCCTAGGCCTGTTTAATAATAAAAAGAGACATGGAAATCTCACTTATTAAAATATGGGTCCTTTACATTTTTAAATGTTGTTTTTCTCCTCTTAAGAATTGAAAATAAAAAGCAACACGGCTATTTTTCATTACTTCCTGACCATTGTATTACCTTTAGGCTATAGCATGAATACTACAAGGTTTTGATTGCATCGGACATAATTTGTTTAATGCAAGTGTCTATTTGTCTCCTGAATCAGATAAGAGAAAACTGTGTTTGCACTTCTGGAAATAAAGCACTGAATAGGCGTTGTTGATGACCAACGGCCATCTTTAATCAACCCAGCGGCTCAAACTCCCATGACTCTAATGGACCGGTGCATCTTTTGTCAAAAAAAAAATTGTCCAATCTGAGACCTCAGAAAAAGGAGCAGATGGAAGAGGAGAGTGGGCGGTGACAAGTGAGAGCTGGTAGGCGTTCATCTCCGCAGACATTTACACTCTATCAGCCATAACCCCCAAACTGCGCTGATGTCATTGTTGTAATTGCTTTGACACTTGGAAGCTGGCACTAATCCTGTTTGGACAGTGACTTAAACTGTATGGAAATAGGGGACACATTGGTTACGTCCACCAGTGCATCTGTCCCTACCGGCCAGGACAACATCTGTTAGTGCCGCGTGTGACTGTGGTGTAAATGAGAGGCCAGAACTTATTATAACACAAGCTTAAAACAGACCTGTTCAAAAAGACTGATTTGTTTCCCTGCGGTGAAAATCCTCTTTAAATGTTACGCAATTCAAAACCCTGCTTCAGCCCACAAGAAGAGAAGTGTTAAAAAAAAAAAGGAATGTTTTTAATGTGCTGCGCCTCTTTTGCTCGCTGATGTAATGTGATGTGACGCTGAAAATGTTTTCGGTTGAAGCAGAATGACAGGACTTGTTGTGAGAACAGTTTTAATGTGTCTGCTGAGACATGTAGAGATTAAACGAGGGTTGCAGTAAAACGCAGGGTTCAGAAAGCTGCTGTGGGAGCGTTTACATGTTGATCCATAGCTGTCAAGTATGTACAACAGTACTGTAATTAATTCATTTTCAAGCCCAAGCAATAAACAAAAATAGATTAAGAGAGGAAATTTGATTAATGCAGCTGGAATAGGTTTTTAACTATATTGTTGGATGGCAGGCTGGGAAAACAAAGATGTCACATGACAGCAAGTCCAGAGGGGTCGTTTCATTTCCACTGGACTGCACTTTTTTCTTTAGGCAGAGCATAATGTGAACAATGTTTTTAGAGGGCCATCTTCAACTACCGTCTTCACAACATGCAAGCCTTTCATGTGTCTCTCTCTCTCTCTCCCCGCCTCAGCCCTTCCATCCTCTCCAGCACGCCTGCATGCACCCTGACACGTTGACAAGCCGGGAGCGAGTCGATGTTGTGGTTGACCTGGGAGGCCAGGCCGGAGAGGTTTGGCTCACGGAGTGAGAGGTAGACAACAAAGTGCAGTGAACTAAAATGCCCCGAGCCAACCTTTAGTCTTGGTCAACATCTGCAAACCGTTGGGGCTGGAAGACAGAAATGGTGGATGCGGACAAGGAAACTCGACCCTCAGCTGTCCAGACCACAACAATCGCGCTTAACAGGATAGTTCACGTTGTAGACCTGGTTACCTTACATTGAGCTGTTGCAGATAAAAAGGTCACTATCATTTCACTTTCCATGTACTCGTCCATTTTACTAGTACATTTATATTCTCAGCATTTTCGAATGATTGATTTCTGGAAAATCTATTTGATGAGGACTACAATAAACTATTTGAAAGGTGTGCACAGAGGGGAAACAATCACACATGGTGGTTGTCCTTCTTGTTGGATTTCTCCAAGATAACAGATTGGACTATGAGAGATTTCACTATTACTGTGAATGCCAATGTTAAATGCTATCTGTTGACCTTATGTGGCCCATTCATTTTTTTTTTTCCTGTTTGTTCCATTTCTGCTTTTTTTCCTCTTAACTTCACTACCACCAGCTATACAGTTGTAAAGACATAGTAAACCCAAAATCAAAAGTCCTGGTCCTCATTGGTTCACATACTGTACTTTACTACAAATTTCTGTTTTGATTTACGAGGAGGTCATACGGCCTGATACCATCATATCCAGGTATCGGATTAAAATGGCCATCGTTGGGGAAAAGTTACCTGCAGATTTAACTTCAGGTAACTTTCTTTGTGTTGTAACAGCAGCTTGATGTTTCTAACATGAAAACTCTCAAGAGCACTGATGCTTAACGTATCAGTAAGATAATACACATTAAGTTATTAACATGATTCACAAACGATCACTAATTAAGATGATTTTTTCTTTGTCGGACTAGAAGCTGAAATATTAACATTCCTTTTCATCAAAATTATATCTTTTTTTTTTAAATTGATAATATAATTTGGAATTAGGGCAGCACAATATGAGGAAAATATGCGATGTGTGATAACGTTGTTGAATACTGCGATAACGATATTACTTATAAACATATCAGTTCTGCCTTTCTGCTGTTTTCAGTATTCTGCTAAAATACAACAAATTGCTTGTTGAATTTAACTAAAAATAAAACTGAAAAGAAGTTATTTCTGGCATTTTATTGAACAAGTTGAACAATGAACTGAACACAAAAGACACCATTTAAAAAAAAAGAATGATGGTTACATTGTAAAGAGCAGTTTTCTACCGATACTCTCAACTTACTCAAAAAATCCCTGAGTGTCTTTCGCGATGTGTTTATTGCGAAAGTTGCGAAAGATAATATTAAATCCATATCATTCAAAACTGGACAGATATTGTTTATATCTGATTTACTGATCTTCATAGAGACATAATGGTACTGTAAAAAAACAGTTTGGTTGGAAACCAAATGAATTAGGAAATCACGGTAATTTATTATCCGATAATGGGAAACCAATGAAAAATATGTGAAAAATTCAGCTGTGATGTTTCTATCCATCAACGATGCGGAAAGTTTGTTTCTTTAGGAGAAAATAGTTGTAAAACGTCTGTTCGGAGACATTTTCAATCTAAGAAGCACAGTTCAAGTCAACAACACCGGTCCTGACTGCTGTGTACTACAGATGTTTGGCTTTAGAAACACGAGTGAGTAAAAACAATAAACTCAGCCACGGCTTGGGATAATATGTAAATGATCAATATTTCTAATTGCAGAGAGGAATGATTGCCATGATTATGTTGACTCTCTAATGAGTCCACCTGTTGGCATCATGCAGAAAACAATTTTCCACTTGAAGAAACATAGCGTATGTAAACTCATAAAATGTAAAACCAATGGAAGGTCTGCTGTGCTCTGGCAGCTGCAGCCTACAATTATGCAGCATCCGGCGATAACTTGAATACCAATCTGACAAAACAGTGCCTTTCCTCCAAAGAAATAGGACGCTTCTTTTACTCACAAAAAGAAAAGTTGTACGGGAAAACCTAAAGCGTCCATTTCTATTACCATGAATTTATTGAAATCTGAAACTCAAACACCCAAACCGAAGTAACCGATGTTGCATTCATTAGATATGTTTGGAGGACTGCTGGGAATATAAAAAACCTGTGAAGTTTGATACTTGGTTTATAAAGTCTGAGGAGCCTACTGTAACCCCACTGCTCACTTCAAAGGCTTGTCCTGAAATTCAGGAGGACAGTTATTGATCCAATTCCTCAATGAATCGGGAATTGATAAGTGGACACTTCAGAATGCACTTTTATGTCTTCTCACTTTGAAGCTCTCCCATCTTTCTAGCAGGAGGGGGGGGGGAGGGGGGATCTACGCAATCACCTCTTTAATGTTTGAAAACCACACTCCTCCTTGGTTTCACCACCATTCGTCTCTCTTCATTCTCACGAGGCGTATTGGGGGGGAAATCCTTGTTCCCAATGTAAATGTAAATTAGTTGACAAAGGGCACCTTTCTTTCATTTCCGATGAACAGGTCCCAGGGCAGGACCGGGTCAGGTGTAGTGAAAGGAGAACCCCCGACCTCTCCGTCTCCTCCCTCTATTGTCCCGCAACTCCCTGCCAGACCATCATTCTCAATATCCCACCAGGGCCTCTCTAACCCTCAACATCTGTCCCACTTTACCACTCCGACGGCAGAGAGCCGGCTAGTATGACGGGCACACTGCAGCTTGTGTGCGGGGTTTGGAAACTGCTTCCAGACACCTCAAAGTGCTGTCATCTGTAATTTTGTGCATTTACTCGTTCAATTTATTTGTCCGCACTTTGCTACAACTAATCACAGGTGTGTTTGTGCCATCTCTGTGAGAATATTTACATGGATAAAACACACGTGAAAGTATAAAGGCGACGTTGTTTAGAAGTGAAATATTTGTAATTACAAGAGCTGTTTTCAATCCATCTTGTCCTGGAAAAGCACTTATTCTGACTGTCATTACAAAGCACTGCTTTTTGTCTTAAAACTTTTCACAGCTGGGGGAAAAAAAACAAAAAACTGGAGGTCAATTTAAATAGCCTTAGCGCTTTGCCCGGTTGAGTAAATCAACCATAAGGAGACATAAAGGGAAACACCCAGAGTAGACGTGCAACACTGTGGTGCCATGTAAGACATCATAAACTCATGTAAGTCAAAAACAGGATGCTATATATTTTCTGAAGGATGTTTTGGGGCAGCTAGAACATTATAATTGCATGCCAGTTTTCCCTTTGGGAGAAAATACCTTTCCCCATATGTGGCAGTGATAAAGTATAGGTTTCTCATGTCTGGCAAGAAAGGTATATCTGCCCTCTAACTAGACAAGGGGGAGCAGAGTAGAGAGAGAGAGAGAGAGAGAGAAAGAGAGACAGGGAGAGAGAGATATATAGAGACTGCTATAGAGACAAGAAAAGAGAAAGTGAGGGAGAAAGAGAGGGGGATCCAAACTACTATCTGTACAGTTAGTGGGTCTGGGGGGGTGATTGCATGAGGGACAGGAGGGAGCTCCATTTACATTGTAGCTGCAGAATAAAAAGCAGCTTTGGTTTGTCAGTTTTCTGACTAGCGTCATGAACCGGGAGATGCCCATGGCTGCTCGTTCTACTTCAACGCAGTTCAATACCTGCCATCTTCACCCTTCTCGTCAAAGAGAGGAATATACACACGCACACACACACATGCTCACACACACACACGGGGGTCCCTCTGGTGTGTTTGTGTTTCTGTTTGTGAGCATTTGTTCCGAATCAGGCACCTGGCATCTTTTGGGAGAGCAGGCTTCACCGATGAGGCCCCCTGGACTGTCATATGTCTGGATGCAGACCAATACCCATCACGGCAAACTGATCAAAAGCAAAGGAAAAAGTACAAACCCTGAACTTCACAGTCCAATATGCCTCCCTGTTGCTTATTATATTCACACACACACACACACACACACACACACACACACACACACGCACACACACACGCACACACACACGCACACACATATGAATATCTCTCCGCTGATCAAATATTCCAGAAAGCAATTTTTTCTCTTGTTTTGAGTTACAATTGAAATTCACTGCAGGTTAAATTGGACCCTCTCTCCAGACTGCTGTAATACCCCATAGTAGGTATAATCAAAGTAATTACAACAACACACAGGTGTTCCACGCTGCACGCCACTGAACACAGCACACGTCAGTGACAGTGGATGGAGTAAACATGTCTAAAAAAAAAAAAAAAACTAATTCAAATCAAGTGTCATTACGGCTACTTTATCGACAGACAGTAAGTGCACAAACAAATGGCATTTTTTGTCATCTGGTGCTTAACATGGACATTTTATGCTCCGTCTGTTCACGTTGCTTTGCTTCCACTTTTCAATTATGATAATCTAAATCTGGTAGAGTGAATTATAGAGGAAAGACATGATTTTTTTTAAGCTCTATGGCAGAGAGAAAAGAGGGGGACTGAGTACAGTATGTGAACGGTATAAGAAACGCAGATAAGCTCTCTCACATCAAAATCCCTCAAGATTGCATTTATTACTAAGATGTTTTTTCCCCAATCACCAGAATAAATGTCGGCATTGTTTCTGCAAACCACGGATATGCTACATTTGTACGTTTCATATGTGGAGGATATCAACGTGATCTAATGGGAAAGCATATAAATAGCACACCACTACACTTTGCAGGACCCCTTGACGTCACTTTTACGCGCCAAACTATGACGCTTCACCATGGTCGCAGTTTTTTGAATTCAAACGAAACTTTAGACAAAGTTTAGACAACAAAACTAGGTGGGTAAGTGTGAGGTGAAAAAGGAATCACCACTCTTTACAAAGAGGATCATGAAATCAGCATCTCTTTATTCAGTCTGTGCACAGAATCTCACACAACACAAGGTTATGGGAGAGGAGCTCCCCGAACAAAGAAATGCATCAGTATTTAAGCATTCAGATACGTCATACTTCTTATCTGGCATGGGAGTTCTCAGTTGAAACTTCGCTCCTCAGTCTTCAAGGTCTCCTGCATATTCTCACTGACTCTTTGCAAAACAAGATACTCAGTGATTGTCCATTTCAGTATTTTTCCATCAGTAAGTTTGGGAAAAAAACATTGTGGCTTACATAAATTATGTAATAAATGTGTAAATAAATCTAAGGTTCAATTAACATAACTCATGTGTCCCGACCTCTTGTTAGAAGATACCCGGTTTTGTTAGTCCCCTCCATGTCCCACTGTGGTTTGCAGAAACGTACAATGCAAACATTTTATTCTGGCGACTGGGCCGGCTTTTCCACTAAAACTGCAAAAAATACCTTTGAGCATTTAGAAATACTCTATACGTTTTACTTTTTGCCATTTGTATTTGTTTCAGATCAGAGCAAACACGTGAAAGGGCGTACAATCACAATAAAAAGCTCCCCATCTGCATCCTCCAAATCTCATCTCGGTGAGAAAAAAAACAGGGGGAGGGGGGGGGGAGGAAAGAGAGAAGGTAAGGGGGGGTCAAAGAAGAGAGAGAGAAGAGAGAAGGTGCAATTACCAAGAGCGTAGTCTGAGGGATCAACTTCACTTCAAAGAGGCCAGGCCCCGCGTCCCATGCTCCACACAGCCCCGAGTACCAGTGTTGTGAGAGTAGGTAAACATGAGCAGATCACAAGACTGTTAATAGCAGCCAGATCTGAAGAGGTCTCCACCTTGTGCCTTTCCTGCCTGCCTCGGAGATTCTCAGACAAGCCCTTGCCTGGAAGGAACAGACTCACCCCGCACACTCAGCTACTCAGTGTGTGTGTGTGTGTGTGTGTGTGTGTGTGTGTGTGTGTGTGTGCGCGTGCATTATCCCCAACAGCTTTTTTTCATAGTGATTGAACAGCATTAAGCACACAGCTCTATGCTGGAACCTTTTAAACCCTCACAGCGTGCAAAACCAACAGCTGCCATGCAAACCCCTGAAATATGTGCATGGTAAATGCACTATGGGATATAATTCTCCGTCAAAAAGGCTAATACTGCAAACTGTAGTAGTTTCAGATGCAGCCATCACCGAGAGTACACTACATGCATCTGTGTGTGCTTTGCTGGTAAATTATTACAGCGTTCACTTTGAGACTTATTGCCAAGAATTATCTTGTTCCAGTTTGCAGCCGAATTCAGTGAGTGGATTTTCATTCATCTTTTTTGACAAAAAAAAAAAAAGATACTGTGTGTCTGAGGCCCTCCCTCCCTCCCTCCCTGAAACTGGCTGTACCAATCCGGGGCGATGTCTACTGTATGTGAAGTGCATTTAACGCCCACTAATCTGTCATCACTGGATAAATACGATAAGGATAGCAGCGATTTCCCAGAAGTTATCACAGGCCTGACGGCTAAACAGGATTAAACGGTTGTCTTTTATGCTATACACAGAGTGAATAGCAATATATTTTTTTTAAAGGGGAACACCACCTAAATTAAGAATTCCAATATGTTATTTCCGAGCTACTCTCTCTCAAAGCCAGAAACCAGAGAAGTAAGTCTCAAACTTGTGATGGCATCAAAGTCTGGAGCTGCTCCATAGACAACGAATGGGAGACTGATTTTGTGGAACCACAGAATGTTGTCTTTTTTATACCATTATGAGCTTTATTCTAGGGCTGCAACTAATGATTGTTTTCATAGTTGATTAATCTGACGATTATTTTCTCGATTATTTGGTCTATAAAATCAATCAAGATGACGTCCTCAAATGTCTTGTTTTGTCTAAATTCAATGATATTCAGTCATAGAGGAGTAAAGAAACCGGAAAATATTCACATTTAAGAAGCTGGAATCAGAGAATTTGGACTTTTTTGTCCTAAAAAAAATGACTCAAACTGATAATTGATTAGCAAAATAGCTGGCGATTAATTTAATAGTTGACAACTAATCGATTAATCTTTTTGTTGTGAAATAGAAAATGCACCCATATACTCAGACCATTCCCCTGGGTGCTCTCAGTGTCACCTAAACATTTTTCCAAATTGTCTATGGAGCAGTTCCACACTTTATACTTGACAACATCACAAATTTTTTTTAGCACTCTAGTTTTTGAATGTGGGAGTTCATGTTTTCTAATATTTTTGGACTGTCTTAGACCATATATGCATGTATGAAATTTGAAAATGGCCGGAGTTTCCCTTTAAGGATAGGACAGGGTTGACCCCCATTTTTAATTTCCCTGTATCTGTGATGGCAAGGTGGCATAATCTATAGGCTATTTTCAGTCACATGACCAGGGTTCAAACCCCCATGTCAGGACTCATTCGTCCTGATGAAGTGTCATTGAACAAGACACCGGGTCCCCCACCAGCTCTGGGTGAGGTGTGTGTGTGTGTGTGTGTCGGAGGGGGGGGGGGGGGGGGTGT
>JAOVVB010164617.1:0-11555 GCA_028570985.1 Heterobranchus longifilis | reverse complement strand
GTGACCTTGTCTCTTTTTCAAACGGGCCACCTACTTAGAAGAGTCTTATTAGAATCTTAATCAATTTTCCAACACATCTAGCCTGTTGTCCAGTTTCAGATATGGCAAAGTAAAGTCAAGTATTTTTGGTGGTTGACCAATATTGTAGTTATGCTTATTCAAGGGGCAGTGTACTGTACTAATACATAATGTAATTATACCCATAGCAGATGTAGTATTTCCCTGTTGGATTCACTACTCCTGAGTGAAGGGTAACTTATTAATTGATATGTGGACACTCATTTTTGACGTTTAAATGATTTCGTGTCTGTATGCAACTATTCTCCCAAAGATCCCTATCCTATAGAATCAGTAACATTACTCATTATTGATAAGCGGCTATATTTTGTATGCATATGCCTGTTGGGGGCCATATACTGTATAATCTGTGGTGTGCCATCCTAAACAGTATGCACAGTTACTGGACTTTGTTGTAATGTTTTTTTCTTTGTGCAACAGGAACAAAATCCCATAGAAATAGAATAATATTTCTATGGAAAATCCTAAATTATAATGTTTGGATTTATTGGTAGGATTTGATTGTGGGCGAGAAGTTCTGTGGAGCCAAAATGTCATGTAGTAACGGTCCGTGCCGGGCCTAACTTTATGCACTCTGACTGCCTGTGGGGGATAGTTTACACTAATGAAGTGGAGCAATTTGCAGCGTGACAGAACGCAGATAATTGTGTGTACGACAATTATTATGGACTTGGTGACTAATAATCTTAATACACAAAGAATGATGTGTGAGCTGTTGTGTGTCTATGTTCTCACTAACAGATATTTGTGGGCATGAGCTGCCACTCCCACAGTTCTTAGCTTAATGTCAAAGATATTATTTGTAACAGAAAGTGGCATGCATGCAATATCAAATGTACATTTGAACACACCGTTGAAATCCCAAAGTTGTCAATTTTAGTAACATGTCCACACTTTGATACCTCCTTATGTTATACTGTCATTTGTGTGAGTGCTTCAGACTGCGGAGACAATTAAAATGCCTCCAGATGAAGTAACAAGCAGCGTGAATGGTGTTTTTACCTTACAGATGTACGGGAGAGAGTTGCTGTGGCAGTGGGAGCAGTGTGGGGGAGGGTTGCACACAGCCACATCGCAGTGCGTGGTTTGCGCCGGCCGTATGACATTGCTTTTTCACTGCAGTAACAATGGCAGTATTGTGAAATATGGCCACTGCCTACCATGGGAGTCCGGCTGGGAAACTTGAAAAACAATCTGATTATTAACCCCATGGTGTGTCGCAGGAAATGATTCTGGTTATAAAAGGCAACAACCTGAGAAGATGCCACACACATATAAAGGACGGAAAAGCGGATACTTGACGTTATTCTAATAAAACTCATAAACCATATGTAGACCTATACTGGTGAAACATAAACCAGTCAATGATATCTGGCTGTATGGGCGGCAGACATTAGCTTTTATATAATTAGTAGACTATTAAAGGCACATTTTCGACCGTGGCAGCTAGATTGTGTTATTTTAAATTCAAATTGCACCTGATTGGACTGAAAGAATATTACCGTGTCCCATGGTTATGACATTAATATCATAACATTACTACTGCTTATAATGAAACACTACAGGTGAATAAGGTAAAAAACTAAATAGATATCACCATGAAACTTCCCCAGTTGATTACTGACATTAAGACAATTATTCTTTGTATTACAAGTTTCTCTGAAATTTTGTGTTTAAATATGCAAATTAGGCATGACGTTATCCAAGTATGCTAACTTGCATACATTTCCATAACACAAATGTGAGCATGGGATAAAGCCAGGTTCAAAATTCTTGTTTCATTTTGTTGACATATTACAGTCAAAGGTTTTTACAGAGGGGATTTTGGATTTTGGATATCTCCTTTTATCACTCCATAAATCAGAAAATACTGTCAACAGCCATACAAATAAATAAATACATAAATTGCTGTTTTAGGGATAAATGTCTCATAACTCAGGCTGTGAATGATTTATGAAGGTAAAAACCTTCAGAATATAGATAGGAATGAAAGTGGAAAGTTTGGTGGATGTAAGTGCTGCTGATGTGCAGATTTCTGCACAAATCATTTTTGAGAAAACGGCCTTTAAAGATATTTATTGTAAAATTGCATACAAGACACTACAGGTGAATAGAGTAAACATGATAAACTAAGATTTCACCATGAAACTTTCCCCGGTTGATTACTGACATTAAGACAATTATTTTTTTTGTATTACAAGTTGTCTGAAAGTGTATATTTAAATATGCAAATGAGGCATTATCTAATGGTGAATTTAGGAGAAATCTACAAACACAAATAGACAAAGTGCAGTAAAATAAACACCTAAATGTGTATGTTGGATGCTTTCTTTGCACTAGTCTGAAAGAAGACATGTATGAAGCAAAAATAACCTCAAATCCTAAAACTGGATTTACTACTGCCTGTAGTGTAAAGTGAGTCTGCAGTTATAGAGCATATATTATACTACATCCGCACACTGATGCTTCTTATATATCCAAATGTTTCAGATACAGCCGTCATTATGTGTCCTGGTTCTGGTTTATGAGTCTTGATTTTATTATGGAAGCCCCACAGCTGCAACAATGTTATTATTCTGCTGTCTAATCCCGTCGCTCGTCAGACCTCTGCAACAAATGACGTTGGCATTTATCACCACAGCCAATCAAAGTCGCCCCCCAAGTCTCATGACAGGACAAGAAACCAATCGCGTTATTATGACTATTCGTTTATAAATACCGCTGTCAAAAATGATCCGCATCTGTTGAAAACAACGTCTCCTCTTTGTAAGTCCAGTGTGCGTGGTAGCTATATACGCCAATAACTTAAAAACTATTTTACCAGGAAGCACGGTCTCTGTGTGTAGCCTAAATTACATTCCTCTCTGGTGCAACTCCCAGGAATAGATTTATTGAGCCGCTGCTGATAGAGGGTCACTTTTTCAGGGTCTGCAGAGTGTGGGAACAGACTGATTTCGACAGCGGGAACACCGGGAGGAGGGACAAGTGATAAGTAGCCTAGACGCAGGAGCACTGGTCAATGTCCCCCGTGGTCCAGCCCCTTACCAGACGCTACCAGCGCGACATTCATCTGACATACCGGTAGGTGGGGCTGACCCAGTGGGCTAACCCTGCCTCTGCTGTCCCTGGACCTGGGCCCCAGAGACCCCGTGTAGCTAACGCCTGCCGCTATGTATTGGTGTGAAAGCTCCTTCCACGTTAAATAGATGAATATAAGAAGCGTTAATCCTACTAACGAATTCAAATTAAATCCATGGCATTTGAATTTCATAACGAGCATTTCCCGGAACTTTTGAAGGTACAGATCCTCTGTTGGGTGTCTCCCGAGTGCAGCCACTCTCTCGTGCTCTCCTCCTGGTACGCCACATACAGCATAATGGAGCTGAAATGTCGCACCCCCCTCCTCACAGCAGGGCCCGCCCCGTCTGACGTAGATGACGGAAAAAAAGAGAAGAAAAAACCGCCGCTGTGTAGTGCTGCGTTCACGTGCACCTCGGATGGTCCAGTTTCCGAGTTCATGAGCTTGGAGCGGCTTAAAATTGGATTGTGGAAAAAAAAATATGGACGCCACATTATTGTCCATCATATTTTACATGAATTATGGGATTGCATCCTTGTTTTATGTTGATTATATGACTATGTCCCCTTGTGAAGCACTTTGGTCTACTTTTATGAAGGCTGCTATACAAATAAAGTGTATTCAATATTCGGTTACACATTAGGCTACATGTGGGCAATAAAAAAAAAGTTCCTTACCATTAGAGTCAAGCTGAAATGAAAAATGCATTTTCAACCCTATTAGATCACGTCTCTGCTCATGCTATGCACCTATTTAACAATATATGCAAAAAAATAGCATTTCTTTGTATTTTTTAGATAAAAAACAATCAAAATCCATTATTTCTTTCTTCCTGTAAAACAAAAAAATCAGGCATGCTTACGTAAGCTAGTACTAACCGATTTCAACCAACAATATCACGACATCCACCTGTCAATCAATCTGCAACTGTTAGCTGCACAGAGCTACTGCTCGCTAGCTAGCAACCATAGACTGTAAAACTTCAACTTGTAGACTTTTTATTAAGTCTATGCTTTTCAACGATCAAATCAAATTGCTCCCAATGTTTTACTCAGAATTACCTCACGATACGGAAGCTAGATACTCATGTAGCAAAATTATCCTCAACTTTTTATGTTGACCCCTGGCATGTTTTCATTTTATGTGACTTTTTTTTCCTGTCATGTGCTTTATATATAATTATGTATGTAGTAGTTTTGTTCATTTGTTTAATTGTAATGTTTACTGAATTAAAATAAAGAGGGAAAAAATGAAGGGAAAAAAAGTTTCCGAGTTGTTTGTTCCGACTTGAGGGTGCATGCGTGTGACTTTTCCAAGTCGGAATTTCATTTTTCCGATCATTCCGATATCGCATGAACGCAACATTGCATGTAACATGATTGACACATTGCTGGCCAATCACGGGCGAGAGGCGGGACATCGCAGCAAGGGCCGCCCAAGGAGAGAGCCCCTGCACTGTCGCCGGGGAAACCCCGTGGCGTGGTTGTGTGTCAGTTTCGCTGGGACCCGCGGTCGATGCCGGTGAGGAGGGGGATGGGCGCCTCTGCGAATGTAAGGACCCGAGACAGAATCAGAGCCCTGTATCACATACAGCAGCATATACCCCATTATAAATAGCGACTGTATATATACAATACACTAAAATACATGGATTTATCCACCGGGGATCTATAATAGACACTCAATGGATGCAGTGCACCTGAACAGGACAGGGAATTTAACTTTCCGCCTATGCGTGGGAGACACTGAGAAGTTTGTTTCCTACCCCTGGAGAGGGAGCTACTTTTAAGGGCAAAGGATACAGGATACTCCGAGGCCGAGTTACAGGCCTACTGGTCTGCTTGGATTTGATGTTGGGATACTCTAAGGACTTCCCACTGTACATACATTTGCCTCGTTTGTTCAAGTTTGGAATGCCTCTTTAGGTGAGTACTTTAAATCTGTTAATATCACACTCTATCGTTATAAATGGAGGCAGAAACATAAATACAACAGACACCTACTGCTCATGTTTTCACTCAGCCAAACAGCCATGGAGCTAACCAACTTGGCTAACTACTTAGCGTCCACTTAAGTTTATCAGAACAAGTTGGTTGCCCTCAGTATCTTTCCACTTTTAACCGGCTTGCTTGGCTGGATAAAAAGCATCTAGTGTTGATGGTCTGCCCTGCAGGGCTGCTCTTAGCTGTGTCTGGACTGATCTTCCATGACTTTTTGATCAGCTCCTCGTGTTGTTTTTCATAGCTAGCTTGTGAGTGTGGGAACCCACCACATTACTAGTTTTATAATAGCTCTTGTTATGTCATTATTTCAGGCAACCATGTCCCCAAAGCTCTCAACACCATTCTGCAAGTTTTCAAGAGTTTGTAACGTTTAGAGGTGCCTTCAGTTGAGTTTTTTCTCTGTGTTCATACGAGGAATAAACCAGTCACACTTGTATCGTTATAACGTGACATTACCAACTGGAGATATTGTGTTTTGCCCCGAGCCCACTAAGCTACAAATTGGTGTCGTTTTTTTGAAGAATTAATAAATAAATCTTGATTTGTTGTGCAATGTTGTGTTACCGCAGAGGCTTAACATACCCTAACGTTACAGCCAAAACAACACCAGAAGCACATTATAGGTAACGTTAACTGTGACTTCGTTTTCGTGATTGTTGCATAGTTGTTATCTGGTTGAATTGAGATTAGAATAACGTCGGACCTGCATCCCATCTCCTGGGCAAGGAAGTTCACAATCACACTGCGTAAGGTAATATGCAAACTTGTTTTGTTAGAACCACAAAAAGAAAATTGCATTGTTATTTTGTCCGCAATGTGTTAAATGTTGTTCTGGGACCACGAAACTGTCGAATTTTGTAAAAGTTATCCACGACACAAGTCGCAATTTGATCATTATTGGCGACTCATGTTAGCTAAGCAACCAGCTGCTGTGTTGGTTAGCAGACAAGCCATAGGCAACAAATGCTACTAGCCTGTTAGCTAACTTTTTGGATGTTTTCCAGTTGATTGTGTCCTTATTTTGAACCAGTAGCGACACTTTACAGCAAGGAAACTCTATGAACCTTTCGCTATGTATACACCAGAAGACGTATTTGTAAGCTGAACTCGTGATTGCAATGCAATTCTGGACTAATGTGTTTAGTTTTGTGAAAAATATGGTGTCTGCATCATGGTGGTGTTTGGCTACATCATGTTAATGCATCTGTCTTTGGCAACATTCCTAACTTCGCTCAGGCGTGTGAATCAGGCTGAAAGCTCGGTTGTGTTTTCTCTATTTGTGCTTGCTATTTTTTCCCGTGTGTGTGTGCGTGCGTGCGCGCGTGTGTGGTATCCAGCAATCAGAAAACCAGATCTGTTGGGTAGTGACTTGCTCTTCTTCACCTCCCCCACCTACCAACCCCCAGCCTCGGTGGCGGTTAAGAGAAATGGGTGGTATTTTAGAGGGGAGCTCTTGTTTCCTTTTTTAGCCTCCATTTTTTTTATTTTAACGTGTGAGTAAGTGCGAGTGGTGTTGTTGAATCGGAATGCAGCAATCACAAGTTTCGACCAAGTTAGAGAGCTCGTAGCCGTGTTGTTTTTAAAGACCATTGCGTGGTTGATAATTCGGATCTGGTCTTTATTATGTACCAGTGCTGCATTTTCATCTTCACGTCTATTGGGTTATTATGACCTGGTCTCGAGCTATGCCTTGTCATTTTCACAGTGTAGTTTGTAATCATTTATAGGTAAAATGAAACACATTGAGAACTGTGAGCTAGCGATGACCACATCTGACAAGTGCTGCTGGGAAATGGCTGAGAGATTAAATAGCGCCTCTCCCCGCGTGCAGTATGTTTTTTTTGTGAGGTTTTATATGTATTAGGACCCAGCACTAATGGCTGTCCTAACCGTCGCCTGAGTAGCTGTAGCCTTGCATTTTGTGTGGACACAGCAGGCTCAGAGAAAGACGTTATTTTTGCTCTTTCGGACATGGTTAGGTCAATGAATGTGCCACCGGATGTGTGACTACCTCCCTGCAGTGGTATTTGTGTCTGACCTGTAGACATAGTCTTTCTGCTCAGGCAAAAATCTTTTCTTGAATTAGGTTGAATGCTTAAATATCACAAAATCTGGCGTCTGGGTGAATCAGTCATATTTGGTTGCTCACTAAAAGTACTGCACTCACTAATCAAGTACATTTCATCCAAGCGTGGTTTAGAAATCCTTCAATAAACTGATTTGAGATTGAAAAAAATGTATTTGTGGCTTCAAGTAAACCGTGTGTTTTTCTGAGCTGTTGCTGACCTTGCTTCGTGAGTACAAAGATTTCACCTGGGCCCTGCCGGGGATGTTCAGCCAGCACCGAGTATTTGGATTGATCATGATGCCTTGTTGGAAGCCAGATTGCAGTGCGCCAAGCCTTGTTTTCATTGGTTGCGACTGACATTCTCTGAATATGTTTCACATCTTTTAATAGACTGTGTGGGCTGCAGCTTGCAAACCTGCCCTCTCAGAACCATCGGAAACATGAGCCCCTCCAGCACTCCCCCTGACCCTGGCGTGCCTTCTTAACTCAACCTGCCACCCTGGGAAAGCTAAGAATGAGCTGCTTGGCGCTACTCTTGTCGTGAACTGACCCGCCATGTTGGTTTTCCAGGCCTCTCGAGCAGCTTCAGATTATGTGTTGGAGGGAGATACATGTGTTAGGGGTGTTGAGTTACAGCAATTTGTGAAAGAGGACTGCCTTCAAGAGTAGCACTGTACTAGTGTGTGTGGATCTGTCTGCAGGACGGACCCTTCTTTCCCAATATGGGCCTCTGAAACGTTGGGGATCTGAGGAATGTGCAGACATGCAAGGTTAGCCTGGCCCAGTTTTTTGTTTACTAAAGAAATAAAGTCTGTCTTTCTCATTCACATTCACAAGAGTGCTTACAAACCAAGAAATGTAACTCTTAGGTGACATGCCCTTGAAAACATAATTAGACTGTGTGAGCGCTGTGTTTAGGTGGGTCTGGATCATGCTCCGTACAGAATTAAAGCCTGGTTTGTGTGTGTGTGCCTGTACAAGACGGAGTGAAGCAGGATATTGGCCCATTTCCAAAAGAAGAAGACCGGATTCTGTCTCAGTGCAGACGGTTGGAGAAGAGGGAGCTGGGGGTGTTGCTGCGAGGAATAGGAAAGGGGGGGGGCTGTCCTTTTAGCTTTCCATTTGCATGCTGATGGCACTCTGTATCATTACATTGAGGGCAGGTGTAGCTATTGATATGTTAATACGGTTTCATGTGTGTTGTGCTTATGTGACCAAGTCAACCAAGCCAGTGTTGTTGGGTGCAGAAACATTAAATTCACATCAGTGAAAAGCAATCGTGCATTTTGTCTCTGAATTATAGTTTGACCACAGTGCATTTGATTAGCGTGTTTTCTTGAAAACAAGTCCTGAGTGTTACATAAAATATTAAGCCGTTTAGTCACACACCTTTACATATGTATATTTTATTTTCTTAGCATATTTTCACAATGTTTTTTTAAAATTAAATAATGTAGTAAATAATGTTTTCTTCTGTTGTGTGAGAGCCTGCCTTGACTACCTTTTCCTTTTAATTTCGGGGACAACACGGGTCCATCTACCTTCCCCTCTCTGCGTCTTCTTCCCCTCTGCAGCTGCTGTGTGTTGTGTGGCTTGCCGTCTTGCACAACGGGGTTAAAAACAAGTCGCTCTGACGCCTGCCTCGTCGGTGCATTCCTATTGGTGCAGGGGCTCTGGAGCTGCTCCAATGGGGCGCAGCATTTCCTCTGCGTTGGGGGAGCGGTGTTGCAGAGGGCTGTGCTGGTTAATTCTGTTTCGTGCCGAGAAGCAATGCTTCTTGGGAGAATAATGGAGGAGGAGGAGGCAGCAGGGGGAAAAAAACAAGGCCGAAAGGGGGGTGAGGCAGGCAATCTACGTAATCATCTCTCTCTCTCTCTCTCTCTCCCTCTCTCTCTCTCTCTCTCTCTCTCTCTCCTGTTCTTGTTTTATTGCACCCTTTCGTTTTGTCCTTCATTTCCTTTTATTTCTCTCGCTGTCACGCTGCCTGTCTGGCTTTTCTTGTGATACTTGGCTGAGCGTACAGCAGCACTCACCAATATTCTGAGTTGTCTGTCCACCTTTTGAACTGCAGGCAGACATTTTAGGCTTCAGCACATTAACCCTCCTCTCTCTTTCCTTTCCCACCCTTTCTCCTGGCCCTGTGTGTCTCTTTCTTTCATGTCACTAAGGAGACCAAGTAATGGTCGATTAAAAGTACCAAATACTTTGTGTGTGAGGTGAAACCAAGATTGCAAAAGCACATTTCCAAGTGTGTTTGCTCAGAGGGTGTTGTCAGGCGGGGAGAGAGAGAGAGAGAGAGAGAGGGAGAGCAAATAAGGAGCAGGGCAGAAAAAAACAACCAAAGAGAGCGTTTGCACCAAAGTCAAGCCACTCGACACCAACCCCTCACAGCTGCCCTGTTTTGTAATGCACAGCAGCAGTGCTAAAAACAAAAGAGGAAACCAATGCCTGGTGCCAGGTTTTTCCAGTTCACAAGGCCCTTGCTCTGTCACCTTGAGCAAATAGTTCCTGTTGGGAAGAGTGAGGTGGGAGTTTTTGTTTTTGTAAACAGCACCTCCCCCCCCCCCCACCCTTCATTTCGAATGTGAAACGGTCAGTGGAAGTGGGACAATTAAAGCCCTACAACAGTTCAAAATGGCTGCCAATCCTCAGTGATTCTACTTTGTGTGACACCTTGCAATCTGGCACTGGCTAGTCCCACATATGTGCTGTGCTGCAAACGTTGCGAGGTGGAGCCAGGACAAGCCCTCGGGTGGCTCTGGATGAAAAGAGGAAATGGAAATGTCATGTAAATGTGTTTGTCATGTAGTGAGATCACGTGTGAGGGACAGAGGGTGTCTCTGGTTTATGTTATGCCAGAGCATGAGCTTATCTAACAACAAGATGGCTGTTTTGGACTTCATGCCTCTGCCAGACTACTACTTGGAAAACATCCCTCCCCACATTTGGGAGTGGACATGGCTTCCAGGGAATACTGCCATTGTGAAGACCGAGTGTCCTTCCCTCTAAAGCTCTTTTAAATATAACATGTTCGTCTCAGATGCACAGCAGGGAGGATTTTGGGTTAGGTTTTGACTTTAATACCTCTGCTGTTTAATTTCCTTTTAAGTTTTCTGCTCTCATGGTTAGGCAGGCAGGGGCGTAGGTTTCATTTCAGCATTTATGACAGGTGGTTTGGGGGTCCTCCCTCAGGAAAATGTGAGCGTTAAACACTTAATTTCCTGAATCCTGGTGAATTTTTATGCACCAATTTATGGAGGTTGTTGTTTGCATGATCCTGTTTAAATCGATCTAAAATAAATAAAAAAACATAATAGCTAGAGCATTCATTCTTTTTGCAGCGCAAAGCGAAGGCTTCTGCCTTTCTCGTCATGTTTTACACCCATGATGATGTCATTACATTACACGAGGAGCAAAACCGTGTAACAAATGTCACAATCGAAACGCCTTTGCAATGTAGTTCAAATAAGACATACTTTGTTCATGTTTCTTACATTTAGAAATATTTTGGATCAATATGTTTTGTTTATTTAGGAAAAGTTGATGAAAAAACACCAGATTTAAAAAAAAAAAAGAAAAGAAAAAGTATGACTCAATTTCAACATTTTCATAAATTATTATGGTTTATTGACTTACATAACCTTTTAGCTTGTTGTACAGATTTGAGGGCTTTGAAGCATTTCATGAAACTCCAAGAAATTACATTGCAATAAGAAAAAAAAACTGTTTAATATCAAGCAGCGCTTTATTAATCTGACAGTTTTTTGAACGGGGTTCAGCAGCAGAGTGACAGCAAAGTTCACATAATATAGTAAACAAACCAAGTTAGCCCTCCGAGCTAATGCATGCTAACTGAAACGGATCACCACTGGGAGGTGCTGGGCACGGTGAATGAGTGGGTGTACAGTAGGAATGCCACGGTTAGGTGGCGGACGTATGACGGAGACAGATTTCCGTTTCGCCAATATCAATGGCATTTATTCACAACTCCATGTCCGTGTGGTTTTGTTCTCTGTATGGACGCACGTGGACGATTGTGACAACGATCTTCTCCGCGCTGGTGAAGTCGACTGGTGTGGCCAAGCGAATTACGGAGCATCAGCCCCAGCTGCCTTATATAGGGGATGATTAGCTGATCACAATTAGGGATGGGTATCGAGAACCGGTTCCGAGTTGGAACCGGTTCCGAATATCCAAGAACCGTGGAATCGTTAACAGACGTGCATTTCGGTTCCGGTTATCGGTTCCTGGGACCGCGACGTGACGACGTCACATCCCTTGTTACGCATTACGTCAGCGGCTCAGCAAAGCACGCCGCTTCTGTTTA